>OVBA01002508.1:0-33851 GCA_900406435.1 Lepidium aucheri | reverse complement strand
GATCAATGAAAGGCAATGGGAAGTGATCTTTCCTAGTAGATGAGTTAAACCTTCTGTAGTCTATACACATCCTATGCCCCGTTATAGTTCTAGTTGGTATCATTTTGTTTTTATCATTTTTAACCACGGTGATACCTCCCTTTTTGGGGACACAATGAATAGGTGAAACCCATTTGTTATCGGAGATGGGATAGATTACATCCGCATCAAGCAATTTAAGGATTCCTTTTTTCACAACTTCTTTAAGGTTCGGATTCAGTCTTCTTTGGGGCTCTATACTAGAGTGAGATTCATCTTCTAAGTGAATTCTATGTACGCAAAAGCTAGGTGAGATTCCTTTGATATCATCAAGAGAATACCCTATAGCTCTTTTAAATCGTTTAAGTTTGGATAGCAACATTTCAAGTTCATCATCATTCAAGGCGTCATTAACAATCACATGATATGTGAAGTTAGGTCCTAATAAAGCGTACCTTATCCCTGCGGGAAGCGTTTTCAACACTACTTTTGGTGCCTTGAGCTCGGACCAATCGTCTTGGGTTCCCTCGAGGATCTCCTCGGTCCCATTGGTGGTGAAGTGCATGACCGAGTGCTTAGCTAGTCCATGGGCTGTTGAGAGGGTTGAGACTAGCCCTCGTGATTGCTTATCCTTGACTCCCGTCTCCACTAGCTCTTCAATCACAACTGTACTTCTTTGTGGTTGATAAGTATCCAAGAGTACCTTATAGAATTCTGCTTTGACCTGTAATTACCTATCTTGGATCGGTGCGGTTAGTGCCACTTGAAATTGATCTTTAGTAAGCAACTCCTCAAGAAACACACTTTCAAGATCATCTCACTCTTGGATCCAAAATGCCTGATTGTCAATAGTAGGTTTCCTTAGTACACTCTTTATGTGGAACTTCATTTTGATGTCCTTGCCCAAGTTAAGCTATATGGTTCCATTTCTCATGTCAATCAAAGCTCCATATGTGGCTAAGAAAGGTCTACCAAAGAGCAGAGGATCTTTTGGTTCTTGATCCATATCTAGTACAACAAAGTCGGTTGGGATTTGTACTCCTCCTACGTTAACCGATAAATCTTCAAGCATCCCATGTGGTATTCTCCTAGATCGGTTGGCAAGTATCAATGAGATTTTGCACGCTTTAAACATCCCGAACCCCAACTTTTTTGCAACCGAGAGAGGCATGAGGCTTATCGAGACTCCTAAATCATACAAGCAATTGTTGAAGGATAGCATTCCAAGAGAGCATGGGATAGTAAAGATATCGGGGTTAGCTAACTTTTTAGGTGCTTCCTTCCTTAGGATGATTGCACTAATCTCATGTGTTAGTATCACTTCTCCTTCAATCTCCTTGGTACTCTCCCTTACCGCGTCTTTAAGGAACTTATGATATGGTGGCATCAATATAAGGGCATCAACCAATGGAATTGGAAACTCAGTGTCCTTAATCTGCTTGAAGAGTTGAGTCTTGTATTTCTCAGCAATGCACTATTTATGGCTCTTTGGGAAGGGTAGGCGAGGATGAATGGGTGGAAGCAGGTTTACTTGTTGTGTTGCCTCGTTTATGGTGATGGCGAGGTTTGGAACGTTATATTCTCGTTCACATGTTTCGCGAGGCAGAACATCGAGGGTTGAGGATGACGTGAGCTGATTAATGATCTGTGTTTGAGAATCACTCCCCCCTTCTTCGACTATACTGTCCCCAGTATTAGTAGCCTCAGTGGTGGTGCAGCTCACCTTCTATGCCGAGTGGAATGCAGGAAATCTGTTTGGGTCCTTGCTGGTTGAGGGAGGTGGACATGCAAGGCATGAGTGTAAAATCGGAGTGGGTAGCAATGTACCTTGTTTTTTTCTACTTGTTATAGTCGTGTATTTATGTCTCCGAGTATGTCATGAAGATTAGTGTAGCGGTTGTTGATCTCGGAGAACTTCTCTGTGAGCTCGCCGGCTGCACTCTTTTTCCCTTGCAAAATTGCTTGCAACATATCCAATATAGCCGGCTGTGAGACAATTTTAGAAGGGGTTTGTTCTAGGAGACTGACCTCTTCCACTCGCATCGCTTCCTTGGTTGGTACGGGTGCTGGTTTATTGTGCAGTAAACGGTCCATCTTAACATTCATTATACGGATTTTATCTTTTCATCGGTGCAGCTGAGTCAGTAGAATAGGCTCCACTGTGTACATCACCCTCATTGTACTGTTCTTGAGCCGGAGCGAGGTTTGCAATAAGTTCCCATCCAGTAGTGATATCCTTGTGCATAAAATTTTCGTTGCTCTCCGTGTCTAGCAGCGTCCGATACCTCGATCTGATCCCTCGGTAGAAAGTGCTGAGTAAGGACTCAGTTGTATATCCATGGTGGGGGCATTGGGCAACGTAATCTTTGAATCTTTCCCATGCGTGAGGGAAACTCTCCGAGCGCTTTTGAGTGAAATGAAAGATTGTGGTGCATAATTTTGCTGTGCGGAAAGGCGAGTAAAACTTGTTCAAGAATGCCTTCTTACACTTGTCCCGAGACGTGATCGGACTGGGAGATAGATGTTTCTCCCAATTTTGCGCTTTCTCCGCGAGTTAAAACAGAAATAGCCGCAATCTGAGTGCATCATTACTTAATTCGTCTATTTGGGTGGTGCTGCACAATCTTTCAAACTCATCAAGGTGCTCAAAGGGATCCTCGCATTGAATTCCATGAAATTTGACTTGTTGGACCATAGCAATGAGGTTTCTCTTGATCTCAAAGGTCTGGTTCAGCACAGGTGGTGGAGTGATTCCATACCGCGGATAGGATGTCTTTGGTTCATCCGCTGCTCCTATCATTTGTGGTTGTATCTCGTCAAGAGCATCGGAGTTGTCCTGATCAATGTACTCGTCTGCTGATGAGGTGGCCAGTCGAGGATAGGGAACAAGGGGTACGAAGTTCCTTGAACTCGGGTTCTGGCAGCGAGTGCAGATGCAGAGTTTGGGTTCTTTTTGTTGCCCTCGCGTCCGGCTATCGAGGAGTACCTGCGAAGCCTGCAAGGAAAGAAACAACAACTTGTTAATAGGATTGGAGCTTAGTCCTTGTAGATCCAAGCTGAGTGAAACACAGAAAAGTTATAATAGTAATAACACTAAACCTGATCCTAAGACTAGCAAACTATAAATTGGAACAAGCAAAACTGATTTGGCAACGGCGCCAATTTGATAACAAGGGTTTTTGAGTCCTTAAGATCAAATTATCAAGCATAGGGTAAGTAGGTGGGATTGTCGAACCAATACTCAGAAGTTTCTTGTAAACAATCTATCTACTACTAGGTCTTAGTTCAAGCAACCTATCAATCTGTCACAAAGATAGGTCATAATATCAAATAAGCTTGCAATCTAGATAATAGAACAAAATAGACTAGAAGATAAAATAAAAACAGAATCTAAGAACTCAAAACAAAGAAATGCATCAAAAACAGAGTAATATAATTGCAATAGATGAAAATAAGGTTAAAAGCATAGATCTCAAGGATATGGACGGTTTGATCGGCGGTAAACTCGCTGATCCGACCTTGCTCCGTTATATAGAGCAATCCCTAGATCGGGACAAGCCTAGATTAACCCATTCTCATGGTGAAGATCCCTAACCAATCGGTTGATCCATTATGGCGCTAGCCACGATCATACCAAATCAGAAGCTTAAAGTTCAGCCCAATACATCTAATAGCCGACCCACATACTAGATCTCTCCTCCGTGGATCAAACCATCACTCACATGGCACTTGGTCTCCGATTCCTTTGGCGCTATCCTTAAGTCACGACCCAAATCAGATCTCTCTTGATCAGAGAGAGATCAGCATTAAGCCTAGCCATGTGAGAAGAGATCGGAGTTAGATCATTGTTTGCACGGTGAGTGAATCGGTGGATTCACCTCAGATCTCCCTATCCTTGAGATCCACAAGGATCTACTCGCACCTCATGGGTTGAGAGTGGAGGATCAAGGGAGAACTCATTTGCATAAACATGAAGAACATAAAAGTAGAAGAGCAGAAAGTAAAGACGAAAATCAAACTTAATTCATTCCATTAAAAGCATAAAAGTACCTTAAACAAGTATAAATGAAAGCAACAACAAAATAGAGAGAGTTTTTCAAATAAACATCAGATAAAATGATAAGAAAGTGATTAGAGGGTATTTATAGGGTCATTTGCGTAACCCTAATGGTCAATACGACATAAGTCGGTCAACCAGGAATCTTATCCTCAGAGTCCTTGCGCGAGTTTGGGCACCGAGGAGTGGTTCTGGTCTTTGCCCTCGGGGGTTGAGGCTGAGTGGAAGGTCCGAGTGTAATGGATTTGTCTTCCCTCGCAGTAGATAGGTTGAGGCTGGTGACTGAGGCATCTTTTCTTGAGTGTTCCGAGCAGTCTTCGCCCTGTGATCCACGAGGTAGCGATCCGAGTTTGCACGATCTTTTTTGCCTAGTAGCTGATCCAATTATCCTTAACTCCTTTTTGCTCATTTTCCTAGAATAAACTCGAAACTCCAAATGCAAATGCAAAGAAAGTAAAACAAACCTAAAAAGTCCTAAGTAATAGGAAAATCTATCTAAACGGATGCAAAACTACCTAAAACAAGACTCTAAAACCATCAAAAATCACACACATCAATATGGTTCAAGGGATGGAAAAGAGATTAAATATGATAAAAGTGGCTGTTAAGGAGGTGTGTGATTCTAATGCAGAGCTAGAGAAGGAAAGGGAAACCAAGAAAAGGGCATTTTGTGAGCTAAGGCGTAATACGAGGCACTCGAAGCGGGATGAGAACTGATTGGTTAATTGGTTCACTGTTTTTATAAGTTTGGTAATTCGCCTTAAAACTCGTATTAACTCGTATAAGTAGTAGGTTTTTATGAACATTGCTTATTTTGAGTTGTGTAATCGAATTATGCTTAAGTTATGTAATCGAATTATAATTAGCTAATTTTGGTTATCTAATCGAATTGCAATTAGCTTTTGGTTATGGTTATGGTTTTTTTACTCTGTTATTACTCATTAAACAGGTAACATCATTTTAGTTACTCTAAATTGAAACATGAAACATGATTTTAAAACTACAGCAACATGATTTTACAACTATAACAACATGAAAATTTTACAACTACGACAAACATGAAACAGCAACATGAAAGATTTTTACTACACTTTGAGCCTTCACCAACTAAAAAGACTTTTTAGAACATTCACCAACTATCTTGTTCAGTACATTTTTCAGGTCTGCAAGACCTATTGATAACCTTATTATAACCGCAGCCTGATTCTCAGTCTTTGGGGTTAATTTTTCCACCTCCTCCTCGATGGCTTTATCCCACCTTGTGCGACGATGCAATCCATCGTTCTACAATTATACAACCTATTCATTATTTTCCTTGCAAAAAGAGAGAAATAGAGGTGGAGACATAGACAAATGGAGAAGTTTCACCTTATAAACATTGCAAATGAAGTATCTCATTCCGTAGATGAATGGAGTAGTTTTGATTGAGGTTTCAGTGATGATTTTCCCACCACATGGACAGTAGGTCGGAATACCATAGTTACTGTCTGCTACATGATGAAGGCAATTCGTATACTCTATATCTCTCTCCATATCGACGTAGTACGGGTCAGAATCAGATTCGTAACTCATTTTGATATTTTTGAGGAGATAGATTTGAGAAATAGTAGATTTGTGGTGAAAGATATGAGAGAAAAGGAGGTAGAGAAGAGTGGATTTATGTAGTTGAAATTAATTTAGAAACTCTGGAGGTAAAACCGAAATTTTTTGGGGTTTCAAAAATTTGGAGGGAAAATTGAATTATTTTGGAAAAAAATCAAAAATTGAAATTTTGTTAACTTTTACACAAAGTTGTGTAGTTTTGGTTAAAATGCATGTAGTAATATTTATATGGATTTCAGTAATATTTAGTTTGACCACTTATACAGTTATAATAAGTAGTTAAACCATGCAGATTATGTCGTTAGCTAACATGATTGATGATTACAAACAAAAATTTAATGTTATTGGACAATCATGCAAAAAGAATTAATATAATGTTGATATATTAACATACTCAACATACTTATACTACTCCTTTGTGAATGGAAGTACTCATTAACATAATTATATGATGAGTTAACACTTTAATGATTGGAATACCACTTAAAATAATCATAATACGGTTTATATGAACATGGAGGTTAATTATAACATTAACAATATGAATTAACCGATTGTTTATCGTAATACTTATAGGTAAGTCTAAACCGCTAACCGATCTAAGACTGTCTATAAAGTTATAGGTAACTCTAAATCGGTCCGATTGATTGATTAACTTAACACATTTAAACCGATTGATTTCAACTCGAAATTAAGTCTAAACCGGTCCGATTGGAATACAAATTAAACAAAATCAGTGTGATTGCAATACAAATTAAGCTAACCGGTCTCATTGCAATACAAATTAAAGTAAACAGGTCAGATTGCAATACAAATTACACTACACTTAACACATTTCAACAAAATTAGGTTAGTTTGACTATAGCAATGACGAGAACACAAACAACATCCCTTTCTTTGAATTACTTTTGGCCTCTTTAAACATAACATTCATCTCCTCAACCATAACTCTCATCTTCTAAAGCTCCACATCTTTTCCTTCTTTGTTGAACCTTGAGATCTCTTTCACATCTTTGTCAAGTTGTCCAATTAAATTACCCAAAATTTCAATTTCATTCACCAAATCTGCCTCATCAAACCATTTGAAGCAATGCATGTCATTGGAAAGCTATAAAATAAACAGTATCCAAATCTCCTAATCAATGAACAAATTAAACTAAATCCAAATCATTGAACAAATTAAACTAAATCCAAATCATTGAACAAATTAAACCAAATCCAAATCACTGCAATTAAAAAAAATAAACAAAATAATTTCAAACAACTACTTTATCTGAATGAGCATATGAGCACCAAAAATATTTACGTTTTGGGTTGCTAACGGATCTTGAAGTCTTCAACACATCTGATGCTCCACACCAATAACTTTTAGAAATTTCGGACACAAACTCTCTTTGACGTGTTGATGATAAACTCGAAGATCCAGTAGTCTCGTTGGTCCTCATGTTTGGTTTCAGATCGAAGAGAAGAAGATCGAAAAACAAGGAAAAAAGGGAAAGTTAACGGGTTTGGGTTTGGATATACAAATGGGGCGTTAATTAAATTGTTAAAGAAATTATTATTCTTAATGGGCCAAATGAATATATACATTTGCATGAAATTGTTAATGAAATTCTTATTATTAATTGTTATTCTTAATGGGCCATTCGAAATCTGATTAAAAAGATTTGCATGAAATAAGTTTTACAAAATGTCATACATATAAACTTAAGTAATGAGAAATATCAAATTTTACTCAATGCTACTGTTAAAGCACTTCTCCAAGTCAAGACCCAGCACTGATCTATTACTTGATTGTTGACGTCTTTCACCAACTGAAGAAAATCGGTTTTCTTGATGGCGTTATCATCATCATCCGGTACAACTTTTTCAGCATTGTAAAGAACTATTTCCAGCTAGCATCTTTCTCACTATCAACTACAGCAAAAGCAGTTGGGTAATGATGACGGTTAGGATCATGTGTTGTTGCTAATAAAAGAACAACGCCATAACCATTTTAAGAAAAGTTGCATCCACACTAGTCACTTTCCTTAGGGCCTTTAAACCCTCAGTACAAGCTTCCAATGCAATGAATAGATACTTGAACTGGTTTTGCTTATCTAACTCTAAACTCGTCACCCTACCTATATTTGTTTTCTCCAAGAAAAATAGATATGAAGGGAACCTCCTGTAACTTTCCTCTGAACTACCTCGCACAACCCACGCGGCTTTATGTTTTCCTCTCAAAGCAGTTCTATAAGATACTTTTACTCCGACCTTTCCTTGCACAACACCAATAAGAGATTTAGCAGATAGAGTAATTGACCAAGATAATCACCTTGCACAATAGATGCAACCATATCTGACGATCCTCTCCTTTTAGCATTTGATGTGCTAGCTGAAACTCGAGAACACGAATGCATTTTGCGGTATACTTTCACCAACCAACTACCTTCTCTCCCTTGTAGTCGTGATACACGTAAGTACCAATTACAACCTCGCTGACGATATCTTACAACGTATCTCCAAGTATCCGAGTTCACTACATCATAGTCAAGCATCTTTTGTGTGATGCTATAAACACTATATCTTGCACTTGTTTCTTGCACCTGAATTCTTAGTTTTAATACAAACTCGTACCATCTTCCTATTCCTCTAAAAACTGTGTTCCTTCTCCATCATATGTACCACTAGACAATTCGAAACAGTCATTCATACCACATCCATCAATCCCCACATCGGCATTCATTACTACCAATTCATCCCTAGCTATAATCTCGGCATCTAGTACACCTTCATTCTCCAACGGATCAACATGTTCCTTTTCTACTTCATATATAGCAATGGCATTGCGGTCTCCAACATCATAATCCCGATGTATTGAATTTCCTATCTCCTGTTCATTAATGCAATTTTCTATTTCAACATGCAGAATACTTCTTAAGTGGTTCTTATTCATGCTATATAGATAACTCTCTACATCCTCATCATCCAAAATATATGATTGTTTAATTGCTTGACAAGTCAACAGGATGAAACTCATTCTTATTTTTCTCTCTCTATCGATACCAATATTCTTTCGAATATTTTCCTCTACAACCGAGTAAGTTATATCATCCAAAGACATTGTCTTGAATGTTACAGCATTGTAGGCTTCTTTAGAATTTCATATATAACCATTTTCAGTTTCCTCATAACACCCACCACTATCAAAGTGAATACCAGTCCTAATCATATTCTTTGCAAAATAATACAAAACAAAAGAAACACATGTTAGGGTTTATGCAATATATGCAAAAATCGACAGTATAATTGTTTATATAATAATTCTACAAAAATCGACCTATCTTTTTGTTTTATATATGAAATGGTAAAGTTGGTTATTATCAATACCATCAAGAATTACTATCAATCCAATGGGTTGATATAATTTAACTGATTATTTAAGATTAATAATAACAAAACCCAATGTCAATTATAAACCCAATCATCCTCATCCTGCGTCGTCTTCTTCATGCTTCAAGAGAAAGAGAGAGACCTCCCACAGAGAGATAGAGAGAGAGAGATACCAGAGAGATCGCAAACAATGGCGATGGAGCTTCTTCGAACCAATGGATAGTGATTTCAGAGAATGAGAGAGAGAGAGAGATTGACCAGAGAGATCGCAAACAATGGCGATGCAGCTTCTTCAAACCAAAGTGGACAGTGTTTTAGAGGATCAGAGAGAGAAAGAGAGAGAGACAGAGAGCTCGCATACAATGGAAAGAGACAGAGAGCTCATAAACAATGGAGACAGAGAGCTCGCAAACAATGGCTTCCTTCTCGGGCGTCGGGGATCACCGATTTCACTAAATTTGACCATGATTTTGTTTTGTTCGACGAAGAATTTGACCACGATTTCATCGATTTCACTAAATCCGTACTGAATGAATTTTAAATCAGAAATAGAATCCGTAGATTGGTTTAAATTATATGGTTGAATCAACATTAATAATCTATCAACCCAAACCCAACTCATATTTTCTGTAATTTTGTAAAAACATTTACAAATAAAAAAAATCGAATGAAAGGGCAGAAGAAGTCAAAACAAGGGTAAATATTCGTACGAGAGCATATGAGACAATTGAAGAGTAGCTCTGGCATTTCTTCTATAATTAAGAGCATTTCATTCATTCACCCGTAACATTAGTCATGGGCATTCGGTTTTCCGATTAGGTTCGGTTCTTTCGGTTTTTGGTTCTTTCAGTTCTGAAAAAATAGTAACCAATGGGTACTTATCAAATTTTGGTTCCGTTCGATTTCGGTTCTGGTTCTTTTGGTTCTGAACTTGAAGTAAGCAATAGGTATCTATTCAAATTCGGTTTGACTTCCGTTCGGATATTTTTATCTAATTTCTTTTTAAAAAAATCAATAAAATCATTAGAAACCCATAAATTAATCATATAAATTGAATATTTTAGTTTTTAAGTAATTGCGGTTCAAATAGACATATAAATTTAGATTTATAATTATAATTTTGGATATTTAGACTAGTAAATTCTATATAAATAATTATTTTGAAATATATAATTATGTTTCGGTTCTTTCGGGTACCCATTCGGTTCTTGGTTCTATACCTATTCATTTCCGGTTCTTTCGGTTATTAAATTTTGGAATCGTTCAGTTAGTTAGCCGGTTCCGATTTGGATCGGTTCTTTATATTTTGGTTTGGTTCGATTTGATATTTTGGTTCCGGTTTTTATACCCACGGTTGGGTGACATGATCAAAAAGCTCCTTTCATAGTCAAGACTATCCTTTTAGATTCCACAGGTCAATTAGCTGTGTAGCCAGCTCTCGAAGCTGCAACCAAAAAAAAAGATTTTATGAATCCCGTGATCTTATTTGGATATATAATACAATAGTTATAATTTATCGGGAACTATTATGATATGCACTCAGCTTTATTAAATTAGTGCCGCTACATGCAAAATTGCATAACTCCATAAAAGATATGTTCATATTAAAAAAAAAATTATATTACAACACAAACATTTCTAGAAATAAAAATAAGATAGAAACAACATTACATTTTTCATTTTATGTTCTTATGCAAACAGAATTATTTATATTACAACAAAATTATGTAACCAGTTCTTGAAGCTGCAACCAAAAAAAAAGATTTTATGAATCTCGTGATCTTAGAATGTTTGAAGCTCTCCACCATTTGGATATACAATACAATAGTTATAATTTATCGGAAATCATTATAATATGTACTCGACTTTATTAAATTAGTGCCGCAACATGCAAAATTGCATAACCCCATAAAAATGTGTTAATATAACAAAACAAATTATATATTACAACACAAACTATTCTACAAATAAAAATAAGACATAAACAACATTATATTTTTCATTTTAAGTTCTTATGCAAACAAAATTATTTATACATCATTTTACGTTATACTTTTTTTTAGGAAGATTTTATTCTTTCTGATTTTTTTAATATTTTCAGGATTAACAATGAAATCAGCTGCATAGAGTTGTGTATCACTATTTATGCCATCAAAAAAAGGTATAGCTTTGCTATAGATGAAGTTGATTTCACTTTGCTTTTCTTTCTTTTGTGATTTCTAGCATAGATAGACTAAATGTTTGACGTACGACAAGTACATACCCAATATCCTTTCATCCCGCATATGTAGCCCACATTCTCATGGTGCTTCATGTGGCCAATTTCATTTACTTTAGACCTTTTGTTATTCATTTCATTATGGCAATCATATGGATTAACCATGGGCATTCAGTTCTTCAATTTGGTTCAATTTGGTTTTTTTGGTTTTCGATTATGAAAAAATAGTAACCAATGGGTACTTATTAAAATTTGGCTTGGTTCGATTTTGGTTCCGATTCTGTTGATTCTTAACTTGTGGTAACCAATAGGCACCTATTCAAATTTGGTTTGATTTTGGTTCTGGTTATAATGATGCATTACAACCAAAATTCCCAATGAATAAGGTTTTCGGTTCTAGTTATATAATAATTTACAAATAAATTTACAAGAAACTAATGATCTTTCTTTTTGCCACAATGGCATAAACCTCAAAACTTTAATACTTTTTTTAATTTATTAATGGAAAAACTAAACTAAATAATATAAAAATATTTTTTCTCTGATTTCTCCAGATCTGTAGTCAAGAGAATCGAGTGCGTACTCATCAATGATCCAGGCAGTGGTAAGAACCTCACTACAATAAGCTAGCAAAGAGCCTAAACCTCTTTGTGGTACCTCATCCAGATCCATATAATATCACCTGGCTACACACGCATGACGCTATGAAAGTAGATTGGCAAGCCCTTGTGCCTTTCACTATTGGCAAAGAGTACCACAACCTCATCGGTTGCGACATCATCACCATGGACGTGTGCCATATTTTATTGGATTGTCCTTGTGAATTTTACAAACGGACTATCCACGATGACTCTTTGAATACATACTCTTTCTATGTACGTGATAGGGTCTTCACTTTATTCCTAGCCCCTAGGCACTTTAATATGGCGCTACTGAAGACTTGGTGGGAACACAAGGCTATGGAAGATTTCAAGGAATGTATCCCTAATACGCATTGAGCTGACCTATCTACAATGAGCCTGTTAGAATGTGATTGATATCATACATCGGAAGTTGGGGTCATTTTAACTTAATATATATAAGATAGGGGCCAATCCACTCATTGCCAATTGGTTTTGAGTTGAAAGCCCATAATTTATCATGGTATCAGAGCCCAAGATTCTGGCCTATCAGACACACTACTAAAAGTCTGATGTGGGTTTGGCCCAACATGCATGTATCATGCTGATGCGTATGTTGTGGTCTTTCGAGATGTTTGGTTATACCACCTATCATCTCGAGGAGGCGTGTTAGAATGTGATTGATATCCCACATCGGAAGTTGGGGTTATTCTAACCTAATATATATATAAGCTAGGGGTCAATCCACTCTTTGCCAATTGGTTTTAAGTTGGAAGCTCATAATTTATCAGAGCCGAATACATTATCCCTTTGACAACAAGATGGTCCGTTCCGTTAGAGCCAGTAAGTGATTTGTTAGCACGACTGTATGGGTTCCAAAGAAGGAGCAGTGCATGGAGCTGAGGACGACATGAGGATTCAATCAATCCGGCTCGGAGTTGAGGTGACAAGGAGGGATATCGTGCATTGTGGTATTAAATGCATCAATGGCGGATAATTTTGCCAAATTTATAGAAAGTGATGATGAAAACTAAATGATTCACAACCTATAAGTTTCTTTCTTTCAATAGAAAAAAGAAACTGAAATTCTTCTATTACTCCTACATATTATTGTTTTTGTTACTAAAATTTCACATTAGATTTAAAATCTTCCCAATTTCCAAAAGAGCGAAAAATGAAACTAAACAATGGTTCAAAGTCTTGAATTTTGACAAACAAAACATCAAATTTTGATATAAATTTTACAAGAAGTTCCTATTCCGTGGATTTGCATCACAAGGGAAGTACAGAATTCTATTCTTTAGTGATTCATTTTTTTGAGTCGTGACAAAGATGATGGTGAGCATAGAAGTGCAGTATCATGGAAAAAGTTCAGCTAAGACTCCTTTGGGTTTTCTAACATTACACCCTACAGATCAAGAGTTTTTTCATTGCTCACTTTCTTTTTCTGTGTTTGGTTACATATTCTACAGGATGTTGATAAGTCAGAACGAAGACAAAGCTGCAAAAATGTTAGATGTTCACTTCAACATAAGAAAAATGAAAACATATTCGAGATGTTTAAAGCAAAGTAATAAAATTCACGATATCCAGCCTCCATAAAATTGACTAATGTTGAAACACGATGTCCAGCCTCCATAACTCTTCATTGGTTCTTTCAACAGAAATGATGCAGCAATGGTTCTTGATCCACCGAGTTAATGCTCTCACCACTACTCTTCACATGCAACTTCTACTGAATGATTTTGATCTCTACTTTTTGTTATTGGTTCAAATGGGTTCTTCTTATGTATTGGGTCAGACCTAACTTTATCTGCATGATAGTTTGTTTTTTTGGAAATTTCTAAACAAAAAAAAATAAAATATGAATAATGTTAAAAACAAAGTAATAAACTTCACCAGCCGACCGAATTCTTCCCACGATGATCTAGCTGATAACTATGGCATTAGGATTCTATTCCTCCCCTCTACCAATTTAGTAGATTAAATAGAATTTTAAAGGTTGTACTAGGCTATGGATCTAGTTTTGTGGATCCAATTGTTGACAAAAAAAACTTCAAAAACAAAGTTTTATTTTTCTTTATGTTTTAACTAGCACGAAATTATTTGTTTTGCAAAACAAATATAAGTTTATAGTTATTTATATTGATCTATAATATTTGTATATGTGATATTTATTTTTCTTTTATTTTTATTTTATGTTTAAATTTGTATAGAAATTTACATACTAAATATAATCAAAATCAATTTATAATGATGATTCGTGTTAAGCACAAAATATATTTTTTGGATCCATGATTATTAAGGTTTTGATGCATTACAAAATTTGTGTGACTCGTGTTCATTTAGGATTGTTCGACATGTGGTTATTTAGGTTCGTAGATTTTTGTACATTCATTTAGGTCTTTATATCCGTATTCATTTAGCTTCTTAAACGCATGTTTATTTATGTTTTTTAACTCATGTTCATTTACGTTCTTAGATCCATGTTTTGTTTAACTTTTAAATTTAAGATTTGTTCATTACCATAATTTATCATTTTTATTAAATATGAAATAATAAATCTAAAATACTCAAAATTAAAAGGAAATATATATATATAGTGTTATATTCTGAGATAAATATGACATAAATTAAAACAGTATTGTTATTTAGATTTTTTACTTATATTTATTTAGGTACTTAGACACATGTTATTTAAGTTTTTATATTTGTGTTCATTTAGATTTTTATATACGTGTTATTTAAGTTCTTAGACCCATATTCATTTAGGTTTTAGACCCATGTATTGGAAGTAGATCCGAGATTCTACTTTGGTCCACAAAAACAATTAATCGATAAAATCTCTTAAGTCCAAACCTCAGCAATTTGGTTGAGAACCCATCTCAGGCAATCGCTATTATATCGGCAAAATATCTTTTTGGAAAACTTGTCCATATAACGAGAACTTGGGCGACACATCATCAAAAGAGAAATAGAAATTTTCTTATTCTTGATAAGGAAAATTTCTGAAAATCTAGTGAAGATCTTTAGATCAAATCGAATCTAAACAAAAATGTTATCTTTCATTTTTCAAATAAGTTGTGACCGCCCCTATACTTTATATTTAGGGGAGAGATCTCTGAAAAGGGATTGGCTTTTTGGCATTCAACCTTAAGCAATAATATCAAACTAGGCATCTTTACTTTGAGTGATCTGCTTGTTCTTCGAATTGATCAGAATCCTTGCCATTTCTCCCTTTTTAATCTCAAAGTCGGATTTAGAACACTTTATGCTACATCATGCTCGAACAGTTGGTGCTGTCTATGAGGACGACAACGAAGGATTTCTTTAAGAAGAAAAAACAAGAAGATCGCCAATCACAACGTTGTCAAGAGACGACTTTACGAATCGTTCGCCCAAATGAAAAGTTCCAAATCCGCTCCATGAAAAAACAGACCCAACTCTTGGATCAACTCTGAACTCTGTTCAGACATAGGAGGCCAACTGAGAAGAATCTTAAGAAGAGTCTGAACTCCCTCGGCCCCCCGTTGAGCCGCCATCGCTTGATGTTATGGTGTGAAACTTGCTATCACTACAAGAAGCAGCAGCAAAGGAGCACTAAAACCTTAGAACGAACCAAAGCAAAGACTAGAATGAGCGCAATCAGCTCGCCACCAGGACAAACCGGAAGACCGAATGAGGAAGTACTCGCTAGTTTGTGGAAATATGCCGAGTTCATTGCTGACAAATGTTCCGAGACAAGGTCAGCCTTCTGTGCAAAACACTCCTACACAGTACGTTATCGAACAATAAACGCCGATAATGCTAGACATTGCTACATTCTTTAGAATGATGGAATAGATGAAGTCTCAGTTCTATCAGGCAACCAGCTCACAACCAGAGATTGGACGAATCCTAGCCTAAGCTTGCAATTCTCAATTCTCTCCGAGATTGAGAAGGATTTTGATGATTCGCAGACTGAGATTGCACTGTCCTTTTAATGATGGGACAACAATCCTTTAGATTTTATGAGCGTGTTTAACGTGATGACAGTTGGAAGAAGTTACAATCCAGATCAAAAAGACGCAACATACTGTCAACATTTCATTGAAAATTGACAGGGAATGCACTAGTGTGGTTCACAAAGTTGCCACTAGGTCGATTGAGAACTTCAATCAGTTAGCCAATTTTTTCATGAAATCGTACGCGATATTCGTGAACCAAGACACTTCAACTACAGAATTACGATCCTTAAGACAAGGATTTGATGAATCTCTAAAATTGTATCTCGGACTCTTTAGAGGAATAATGACTAAAGCCAAAATCAACGACGGCATGGCAATCAAAGCTTTGAGAACCGGGATGTTAACGACAAAGCATTACGAAGAGATTTCTTTGTAGATTGACCAAATTCAGTCTCGGATGCCCTGTGCAGAGAGGCAAGGCATGCCGAATACATCAAGGAAAAGCAGATCCTCGCCAAAACTCAAAAGCTATACGAGACTCTGGAATAAAAGAGTCAAAGGAAGAATATTAGGAACCTTGACAACATAACAACAAAGGAAGAGCAAGCATGGCTATGACTTTTCAAGCCGGTGAAGCTGATGGCCCAAGTGGGAAGAAACCATCGAATAATACTTATAATTGAATCGAGTATTGTGCATTCCATAACCGAGTTGGCCATTCAAACATCCCAATAAATGGGGGACGTGTTTCCAGAAAAAAAAAAGAGAAAGAGAGGAGCTAAGCTTTTTCCTCTTTTTCAGGCTTCTCCTCATCCACAACCTTTAGCAAAAAAATATCATCGTTTGAGCCATATTCATTGAAACCCCAAATTAGGATAGTGACGAGTTCAAAATCTCGTATACTAACTTTAGAATAATTGAAATTCTAGGAGCAGCAACGTCATTTGGGTTAACCCCGAATGTCAAAGCCTCATATAAAGCTAAAGCAGCCTCATTCAACTCAGAGGATTCTCCGACTTCAAAAGTCAGAATAGACAGATCGACAAGGAGTAAATTTGTAATAACTTTTGCGTCAACAATCTTCTTAGTCTTGGAAAGACCATTAAACCCAAACGAGATCAAGGATGAATCAACCTCATTCTTTTTCTTCTTCCTAAGATTTTGTAGAAGATTATCATACCTAAGAAACTGGGCATACGCAAGACAGCTTCCAAGATGGCTCCAAGATTTTTGAACCTCGGAGAGATCCTCCCAAATTGTCCAGACAGGCAACCTGGCAAACCCCAATGAATCTCCAGTGGTTTTAAAGTTCAGCGATGCTACAGCAAAAGGAATCAACTAACCTTTGAACGCACTTAAGGCGATTTGGAGTGACGAGATAGCAGAGCTAGCCTTCTCGACCGTCTCAAGGGCACGACGTCGACCCTCCTCAGCAGCTTCCAGTGAATCTTTAAGAGTGGAAATCTCTTCACATTGTTTGACAGACCACTCATGTGCCGCTCTTAACTTGGCACTTGTCTAAGCAAAGTCGGTCTGCACCTTTTCCAAAGAAGACGTGGCCTCAACAGCTTGAAGATGTGATTTACCCGCATGATCAACCATCTTGTTAAATTTATGAGAATTCTCGACTTCATCAGCCAAAGATTTTTCATGACTGAAGAAAACCCAATTCAGCTAGGCAGCAAGCTGAAAGATTCAGAGAAACAAATCAGTAACTTGAGAAATTCAGTAGAAAAACCAAAGGTCAATAACTAACCGAGAAGAATGACTTTGTTGTTTCCTTGTACTCCTTCCTATTGAGCATCTCGGTGGGAGGAGGAAGAATCTCAAGAGTGTTTCATAGATGGCGCATCAAATCAGTGCCCTCCATCTCGCAATTCATAACAGGGGCTGATTCCCTGAAACTGTAATCAAAGTTAAAATCACTACCAGCCTTGTTTCTTTTACCTGTAGGAGCCTCAACCAGAGTGGCAGGCTCCTTACGTGTAGAGGATACCTTCTCCAAGACCTCAAAAGCACTAGAGCGACCTTGTATCATTGAGCAACATCTAATCACCTTGTCGCTTAAGCGTTTAGCAAAATAAAGCGTGGAGGGTTTACCTAATTGACCAAGATCATGATTCACATGCTTTTTATTGGGCTTTTTCTTTTTTGGGAAACCCAATACCCCAACAGGAGAATTTGTCCCTTTAGAACTCTTACTGACTTTCTTAGTAGTCGCAACATTAGAAGCCAGCTCATTTACCTCCAGACATGTCAATTCGGTCTCGATAGTTTCAACAACTCGAAGATGTTTGCTCTCTATAGCTTCACTCAGTTGAGGATCTATATCTTTAACTAGAAGTACCTCAGCACCAAAAAATTGAGGTAGAGCTTAAATGAGGATGGCATCAAGGCCATCCATAATGTTGGCATAGTAAAACTCTCTCCACCCATCCCAGCTCGAAGAGTTCCTGCGGAAGAGGGTAAGCGATAAGAAAAAAGAAATTCAAAATGTAGAATTCAAACTGAGCTCACCTTTTGAAAGACGAGAAGCTATCCTTTTGAGAAGATCAGCTGGTAATCTCTTCCAACTTATTCGAGGAATCCCAAGAAGCTTGTCAAACAAATCATGATGGTTTGAGAAGAGAGGACGAGACTTTGGATGCTTCACTGAAATAAGAACAATGAACAGTAAGTATTCAAGTCGGAAAGAAGAAGTGACGAGTACTGAGAAAGCCTAAAATTCTACCATGTTTCTTGGCCTAGGCTAGCTCAAATTTTAGATAAGCGTTAGCAAACAAAGGTGTCTCAGGACAAACAGTTAAGTAAAGGTTCTTCCAATTTGAAACTTTGGATGTAGGTTCGTCTAAAAAGCGAAGGCCTCCTTTGGCCTTGGTAAATAAAGTCTCATTTGAGGAACCGCTCACACAAAAGTCTATCAAATCTTTGAAGAATTGAGTTGTTATCTCAACTCTTGATTCGCACCCCAAAATCAAGGCTCCAAGTTTGTCTGTTACCCTAGTAGCCCCGAATAAATTCATTGCAATCCTTTAAGCACCGCAGCACTCAGGGAGAAGATCGGGAATCGGGAGCCATATATTGGCATCCGTGAACCACCAATCATAAATAACCATGTAACCATCTGGAGGAGTCCACGGTCTATCTCTAGGTCCGTAAATGTTGACATTCTTTATAGTAGGGCACAACATGACGAACCTCTCCAACTTCCTCTTCCTAGTAACCGTTGAACAAACCTCAAGAGAATCATGCCACTTGTTCAACCCCTCAAGATGGTCTGCAGGAATGGGCGTAACTAAAAATTGGAGAGAAGCAGCGCCAGACTGACCTACCCTACCAGGAACAACAATATCATTATCAGAGTCATCCGTAAGATTCAATTTGGACTCGCCACCTCTAGCTAAGATATCAGCTTCCCTATCACTGATATCGCCAGAAGATGAAAAAGGGTCAGGCAACAAACTTTTGGTTCCAGATGCGAAGCCGGATTCAAATTTTTCCTTCCTTATCTTGTCAGACGGGTTAAAAGCAGCAAAAGAAAAATAAAGAATATTGATCCAATGCGAAGGAGAAAAAAGTAAAGAGTGATGTTACTTTTTACAACTCGAATGAAGGTAAAAATGAAGAAACTAAGCAAAATATTTATAGGGATTGAACCGAATTGTCACATAGTGATGAGCTACAATTCGCCTGTTTCACCGCAGAAATAACCTAATCGCTAGTTGACACGTGGACCAAAGATTCCAGAAGCAGGTTAACTTTTTGACTCAAAAGTCCTAATCAATTTTCTGAGTTTGGGGGGCAATTGTTGGAGGTGGATCCAAGATCATACTTTGGTGCACGAAAATAATTAATGGACAAAATCTCTTAAGTCTCGAACTCGGCAATTTTTGTTGAGAACCCATATTGGGCATTCGCTATAATCTCGGAAGAATATATTTTTGGCAAACTTGGCCAAATGACGAGAATTCGGTCGACACGTTATCAAAATAGAAATGAAAATTTTCCTATTCCGGATAAGGAAATTTTTCGCAAATCTAGTGAAGATCTTTAGATAAAATTGAATATAAAAAAATATATAATTTTTTTCTGTTTCTAATAAGTTGTAACCGCCTATATACTTTATAAATAGGGGCAGAGATCCCTGACAAAGGGATCGGCTTTTTGGCATTCAACATTAAGCAATAATACCAAACTCGACATCTTTACTTTGAGCCATCTCCTTGTTCTTCGAATTGATCAGAAATCTTGGCTTTTTTCCTCTTTAATTTTAGAGTCCGATTTAGAACACCTTATGGTAAATCCTGCTCTAACACCATGTTTATTTAAGTTTTTAGACTCACGCTCATTTAGATTTTTAGACTCATGTTCATTTAGGATGTTAGTTAGACTCATGTTTATAATAATTAATTTTTAAGAAAACTTAAATCTTTTATATATTTTTGATTAATTGTATTAATTTAAGGAATGCAATTAAAAATTTAATCCTCATTATTAAGGATTGTTTCTATGTCAAAAATTTATATTCATTTAATTATGGAGAGAAATATTAATAAGATATTTGAAAGGAAGAAAAAATTGAATTCAAGTAATATTTGTTAATACAATTTATGATTGTTGGATTCAATATCATATCTCAAACAATATGTTGAAATTTAAAATATTAATAAATTTATTAAGTAAAGTTTATTTTGTCTGAGCACTGTAGCTTAATGGCAAATCCCTAGTACTGTCTCGTGACACCCGTGTTAAAATCCGAATGATTCTTCTTGTGTGAGCATTAGACCATCATTATTGATGGTTTTTAGTGGGTTTCTAAGGTAATTATATGATTAAAAATAAATCAGAATGAAATATTTTAGGTTAGAAATGTTTCTTAATTAAGAAAGGTTTTTGGGTTTAAGAAGCCGTGACGTAGCGATCACTGATTGGTTGAAGAGATTATTATAAAAGCCAAAAAAAAACGCCTGCGTCACTTCTTTTATTTCATTTTCTCTCTCTTTTTTTCGTCTTGCTCTATTCTCTCTCTATTATTCGCGACCGAAACCGAGAAATCGAATCGATTTCAATTCAAAAATCGGCAAACATGAAATCCAAACCCATTTTCGTGATATCAGAACCTTGTGGGTATCTCGGCGACGTTTAGTTCGTTGCTGGAAGAAGGAGAAGATTTGGTATTCCTTAGAAAGGATAAAAAACTAGAATTTTAGTCTTCCTTTTGAGAGATTTACGATCTAGGGTTATTTATGATCAAGTATCTGATGAAGTTTTTGTGTTTCATTCTTGTGTATTTCGTTTTTGGTACTGGAAAACAGGAAAACAGCGGCGAAGATGGCTGTGGCTCGGATAAAGCTACTGAGGAACAAAAGACAAGTTGTGGTGAAGCAAATGAGGCGTGATGTTGCTGTTCTTCTACAGTCTGGTCAAGCTGCCACGGCTCGAATCAGAGTTAGTCTCTTTTCTACTTCACTTTTAAGAGTTTTCTTACCAAAATTCAGTTCACTAAAGGTTTTGCTTTGTGAAATTTCAGGTTGAGCATGTGATAAGGGAACAGAATATTCAGGCAGCTAACGAAATCATTGAGCTCTTCTGCGAGCTTATTGTTTCTCGCCTTGCTATTATCACCAAGCAATATGTTCAACATCAAAGTTTCAAGTTGTTTCTGTACTTTACTTGAATTTGTTCTTATATGTGTTTGGCTTTGTTTTAGGCAATGTCCTGTGGATCTTAAGGAAGATATTGCTAGTTTGATTTTTGCTGCACCTAGGTGTTCTGAAATTCTGGAGCTTGGAGATCTTAGAGACATCTTTGAGAAGAAATATGGGAAAGATTTTGTATCTGCTGCTACTGAGTTGCGTCCCACTTGCGGTGTGAACAGGATGGTAACTAACCATTCATGTTTCTGATTAGTTTAACTTGAGTTGTGATTCATATTCAGATTCAACAAGGACTTTTCTCTTGTGTGTAAGCAGTTAATTGATAAGCTTTACGTTAAGAATCCTGGTGGAGAATCGAAACTGAAAGTCATGAAAGAAATTGCAAAGGAATTCCAGGTTGATTGGGACACTACAGAGACAGAACAAGAACTTCTCAAACCTCAAGAAGAAAGCATAGTATGTTTAGTTTCCCACTTTAACTTCCTCTCTTTCTTTTCAAATAGCACAATCTTAAGAGCTGTGTTCTTCATGTATGAACAGGATGGACCACGTATGTTTGTTAGCGCCTCAAGCTTACCAGTTAATCGTGCAGCTCAGGAGCCCATTGATCAGCCCAAAGCAGTGCCGAGGTATGTACATATTCCATATTTTGCTTCAATTATGTGGACATAAAGACTCAGAAAAGTGAAGTGTTTTTCTTGTTTTGATCATCAGATCTTGTAGTAGCACGACCATCAACACGCATTATCATGACAGCGAGTCAGCAGCGGAAGCAGCTACTGAATCAGTTTGAATCAGTATTGCTTTGAATCCGTGACATAATCTAATGAATCAGTTTGAATCAGTTTTGCTTTGAATCCGTGACATAATCTGATGAATCAGTATGTGATGTATGAATCAGTTTGTATTAGGTTATCTAAAATTATAAATTTTTTGTTTATTCAATAGGAAACTCTTTTAAGAAACCACCAATAATCTTACCAAGAAACCACCATCTCTTAAACTTTTTTTTTTTAAATTTAATCATCAAAAATTACTAAGAAGCTCATTTTAAGAGATGACCAATAATGTTGCTCTTAGTACCCCAAGAGTGGGGTCCAATGAGCTTCTGGGGCAGAGGAAAAAAAGTAACGTAAAGTTGGTTTTAAATATATATTTTGTAAAACAAATAATCCCATGCATAGAAAAAAATATAATTGCTCAAATGATCTATAGCTTTTTAGTTTCTATAATTATTCATAACAATTACTAATAACCGTTTATAAATGGTAAACAAATTTCTAGTTTTTGTTTGCAATAAATAAATACTGATATTTCTCAATGAATCTATATTATTAAATATTGTTTAAGTAAATATGATATGTGTTTTTGTTACATTTCATCTTAATTTTGAAATATATGATTATTGCATTTCAATTATATTAAAATGTAAAGATGATATAAAATGTAAAAAGTATTTAATAAGACAATTACCAAGTTTTATATACTATCATAATACAATTAATTGCCGATCATTACTAGTATATTCTTTTTATTTGGATATTAAATAATAATATAATCATAATTCTATAATTTTGTATTTTAAAATTAATAGTGAAATGTAATAAACACAAATACCATATTTACTTAAATAGTATATAATAATATAGAGATTTCTGATAAAAATTTAGGATTTATTTATTGTAAATATAATTAAATATTTTGTTTACCATTTATAAACAATTATTAGTAATTGTTTTAGGAACTAAAGAGATCTAGACGATTGGAACTATTATATTTTTCCTTGAGAATACATAATATATCAAAGAAAAAGAAATACAATAAAATTTAATGTGCTGAAAAAATATACAAAACCCAAAAACTTTAAAAAGCTATTAACAATGGTTCTCAATTTCATCACGGTTCTCAAATCATTCAGTCAACAATGAAGGATCAAAGCCAACATCATTCATGTCTTTTAAATCCTAACAAATTAGTTTATAAAGAAGTTTTTTAAAATACTAACAAACAATAATTAATATATTATCATGGTATAAATAATTATTAATTTATTATTTTTGGATATTAAATACTATTTCCGTTTATATCATTATCAAATAAAAATATAATTGGTATTCCTAATATTTTATTTTATCAATTATTAATGAAATATAATTAACACACTTACCATGTTTATCCAAATACTAGTGAATATTATAGATTTGTAAACAAAAAAAATTTATGACATATATATAAACACAAAATTAATATTTCAGAATATATTTATAAACATATATTAGTGAGTTTGTTTTAAATTATAGAAACTATTGATATTATGATTATCAAATAAAAAGAAAACAATACAAAGTTTTAAAATTGGGTTATTTAATCCTATGTAAATATATTACCATGTTACAAATAATTATCAATACTCTAAAATTAGTCATTTACTTGGATAAGTTTTTGCTTTTGTATCATCATTAAATAAAAATATCATAGGTATTTCTTGATAATGTATTTTTATTATTATTAATGAAATGTAATAAATACACTTACTATGTGTACTTAAATAATATTAAATATTATAGATTCGTAAACAAAGATTTCAAAAAATGTACATATAAACACAAAATTAATATTTGGTTTACAACTTACAAACTACTATTAGTAATTTTTTTCATTCCTATATATATACTAACATATTTTTGATATATTTAATAAAATTAAATTATTTTAGCTTCAACAAATCATTAATATTCAATAATTATATTTAAAAATTTTCTTTAGATAAATATATTTTTGAAAATCCCCCTAAATATAATACCAAGTTTCCTTAAAAATTCAGTTACTCACCAATGATTTAAATTTTGAATATTTTTGTTAACAATTATAGAAACACACATTCAACATTATATATATATATATATCGTTAGTAAATAATATTTAAAGGGAGATTTTTAAAAATACACATATTGACATATACTCTTTTCAAAATCTACCATTTCCTTTGAAAATTGGGAGAGAAAAATGGTCATTAGGAGGTATGTTTTGAAAAGGGGTATTTCAAAAGGAGCATTTTTAGTAATTCCTTATATTTAAAAGCAACTTTACTTAATATATTTATCAATACTCTAAATAATGTTTGAGATATTATATTGAAACCAACAATCATAAATTGTATCAACAAAATATTTTTTGAATTCATATCATATTCATTTCAAATATATTATTAATATTTCTCTCAGAACAAATTTTTTTGAAGTAGCAAAAATCCTTAATAATCGATATTAACTTCTTAATTGCATTTCTTAAATTAATATTGTTAATTAAAAATATACAAAACTAATTTAAGTTACCTTAAAAATTGATTATTACAAACACAGATCTAACTAACAACCTAAATAAACACAAATCTAACGATTTAACTGAATATGAGTCTAAGAAGTTAAATAATTATTGGTCTAAAGACCTAAATTAATATGAGTTTAAGAACTAAAATGAACACGGATATAAAAATCTAAATGAACAGAATCTAAAAACAATACATGTCTAAGAGAGCCTAAATAAATATGAGTCAAAAATCTAAATAACAATATTGTTTGAATTTCTATCATTTTCATATCAAAATATAACAATATATATACTTATTTCCTTTAAAGTTTTTAGTCTTTTAAATTTTGTTATTTCATGTTTACTAAAAATTATAAATTTATGGGAAATGAATAAAATTTAAATTTAAATTTAAAAATTAAATAAACATGAGTCTAAGAAGGTAAATGAACACAGATTAAAAAAACCTAAATGAATGTAGGTCTAAAAACTTAAATGAATACGAATACAAAAACCTAAATGAACGTACACAAATCTATAAACTTAAATAACCACGTGTTTAAAACCCAAATAAAAATGAATCTAAAAACTATATTTTATACAAAACATGAATGATCATTATAAATTGATCTTTAATATATTAAGTATATATACATATACTAATCAAACCATAAAATAAATATAAAGCAAGCAAATATCATATATATATAAATATAAATAACTATAAATAGAGGTGTCAAAATGAGTTAAAATGATGGGTTGACCCAATCTAACCCCGACCCATTAGCTCATTAGAATTGAAATTTATGACCCTAACGGGTTAACAAGTTTAATGGGTTGATGGGTTAAACGGTTTTGGGTTGGAATGAGTTGGGTTCTAATGGGTTGACTGGTCAAAACGGGTTAACCGTTAACTTGTTAACCTTTAAAATTTGAAGCACAAACTAACCTATTTTTCTCTCTATATTCTTTTTATTCTCTCCCTTTTTCCTCTCTCAATTTTTTTACTCTATCTCCTCTTTTTTATTTATCTCTCCTCTTTTTCTCTCTCTCTACTCTTTTTACTCTCTCTTTGTTTTACTTTCTTTTTTTTTACTCTCTCTCCTATTTTTTTCTTTCTATTATTTTTACTTTATCACCTCATTTTACTCTCTCTCCTCTTTTTTACTCTCTCTCCTCTTTATCTCTTACTATTTTTTACTCTCTCTTTCCTCATTTTACTCTCTCTCCTTATTTTACTCTCTCTCCTCATTTTACTCTCTCTCCTCTTTTTTGCACTCTCTCCTATTTTTTACTATCTCTCATTTTTCACTCTCTCTCCTCTTTTTTACTCTTTCGGCTCTTTTTTACTCTCTCTCCTCTTTTTTACTCTCTCTCCTCTTTTTCACTTTTTCTCCTCTTTTTTACTCTCTATTCTTTTTACTATTTCTCATCATTTTACTCTCTGTCCTCTTTTTTACTCTCTCTCCTCTTTTTTACTCTTTCTCCTCTTTTTACACTCTCTCCTCTTTTTACTCTCTCTCCTCGTTTAACTCTCTCGTCTTTTTACCATGTCTCCTCTTTTTACTCTCTCTACTCTTTTTACTCTATTTCTCCTCATTTACTCTTTCTCCTCGTTTTACTCTCTCTTCTCTTTTTTTACTCTCTCTCCTCTTTTATTCTCTCTCCTCGTTTAACTTTCTATCCTGTTTTTACTCTGTCTCCTCATTTTACTCTCTCTTTTTACTTTTTACTCTCTATCTCATATTTTTACTCTTTGTCATATTTTTACTCTCTTATTATTTTCTCTCTCCCCACTCTTTACTTTCACTATTCTTTTTATTTTCTCTACTCTTTTTTACTATTTCTTCCTATTTTACTTTTTCTCATTTTTTACTCTCTTTCATTATATTATTGTCTTCTAATTTTTTTATTTTATAAATAAAACTGATTGTTTTTATATGAACTAAACTCAATTATTTTAATTAAAATATTTTAACGGGTTATCTACAAATCCGTCAAAACCCATCAAAAAGTTACTTAACGGGTCAATCTAATCTATTAAGTAAATAAGTAATAGGTTAACGACAAGTCATTAACACTTAAACCCATTGAATAATGGATTGAATTGAGTTGTTTTATCGATTTTGACACCCCTAACTATATATATATATATATATTTGCTGAAGGAAAAATTATGGTATTATATAATATGAAAAATTAGTAGAGAATATGGAAAAGAAGAGGCGCACAACAAAGTGGACATTTTTTAACTCACAATCAACGCAAATATAAAATCCAATCCTTTCGTCAAATCCTCTTTAACCCTTCTGTTGCAGTTCTTCGGCATTGACTTTGTAGCAGCCGAGAGTTTCACCGGATCCCGGATTTATCTTCGTTTCACTATTATGACTCATATCCTTTGAATCTCTCTCTCAATTGAATTGGTTGTTGCACGTTTTTGTTTCTATGTTTCTCGGGCGATTGCTCGATCTACGAATCGAATCCATCTTTTTATGTGCAGAGTTAAGATTTTCTTTTCTGGGTAAAAAAATTGAGGGTTTCGTTTATGATTGTAGACTTGTGGACTTGACTAGAGATTAGATCTTGTGGACTTGTAGAGAAGTCATGCTTTTAGTTCTTAGTAGGATTCTGAAAATGTTAAATTAGAAAAGAGAAGAAAGGTTGTTGTTATTCTTTGATTCAAGCTTTTCGATTTCGTGATGCGAAGTTGCCACGTGGAAGTCAGAGAGAGCGTGACCGTGAAAGAGCTGCGGCTCGTGCTGGAGGAAAGGGAAAGGGTGCTGACGACGGACTTACACCCGAGCAACGTCGTGAAAGGTATAAACTAATCCATGGAAGGCCTTCTTATTGTTCATTGAATCGATCTCATCTGATCTCTGTGTTCAGAGATGGAAAAGCATTGCAAGAGAAGCAGGCTAAGAAAGCTGCTGCAGCAGCTGCAGCTGCATCTGCGAGTTCTGGTGGAGCTGGAGGCAAAGGAGCCAATAAGAAATGATGATCTCACTTGCTTTGTCTTTTGTTAAGGACTTTATGTTTTTCTCTTTTCTCTCTCACAATGTCTGAAATTGGGTTATTTAGGCATGAGCTCTGACTCTTGTCTGAATCTCATTACGTTATCTCTGTGTTGAAATTGCAATTTGATGCTTACGATAATATCTTGTTTGGTTTTTCTTTAATCTGTTATGATGAAGTATACTTGCAGCTATACTGTTTCTATTAGAGACAATGTAGTTCCTGTTACTTTTGACCTTATGTTTCACTCTTTCTCTTAGAATGTTTGATGTCTGAATCTCGTTATGATATCTCTGTGTTGAAATTGCAAATCTGATGCATATGGTGAAATCTTTCTTCTGGGGAACATTGTCGTTATTCTTACTCTCTCGCTTAATGTTTCACTCTTTCTCTCGTGATGTTTGAAATCAGGTCTTTTGGATATGGTGAGGTCTAAATCATGTTCTGTTGTCTCTGTATTGAGTTTGCAATTTGATGCTTGTAATAAACCTCTATTTGTGTCTTTGATCTGTACTATTATTATCAAGTCATTGAATAGTTAAATCTGTTTAAGAGAACTCAAGATTGTCGATTCGGTCTAGAGTATAGGAGACTAAACAGGAGCAGTGTTCAGTAGCTTCAGTTCATTGGAAAGTGTTATCCGATTTGATGAAATATGCATTATAAATCTCATCTCTTTTATGTTTTTCTTTGAAGAATTTTTCAGTTCTACTAGTTTGGGAACAGCCAGAGACTCAATCACTCCGTAATTTACTTTAATTTTGGTCAATAAAAACTTCTTTGTTTTTCCCGCCTGATCGATTAAAAGAGGATTACAAACACATCATCTGAACAAGATCGGAAAATACAAACATAGATGACGAAAAATATTAAAATTCCAGGAAAGTAAAGATCCACAAAGGATAAAATTAAGCCCAAATAAAGGAAATAAACAACCAAAAGAAGTGACCAAAAATCGAAGACTTAATTATCATATATATAGTAAAACTAGAAGGTGTATTGAAAAGTAGAATTTTAAGTGATTTTGGTTTTTTATTCAGATCACCTGTTATTCAACTAGTGATTTTTTAAATCACTTCTTAAATTTTGTGTTATTGAACTTAGAATTTATACATAATCATTTAAAATACTTCACGGTCTCCTGTTATTCAATCAACAACTCATCAAAATTATATCAAATTTCCCGTTATTCAAATGTTATGAACTATTCTTAAATTTTTTAATTAAACCTTATTTTGAGAGATTTGGAAAAAAATTTTAGTTGGAATATACATCTCAAAATCTCATTCATATAAGGTGTGATTTTATAATTAAAAAAAAAGAACAACCACAGAGTTTCTGGGAAAAGTCGGGGAAGTTCGTATTATTTATTATTGTTTAATTGGTCATTGATCTCCACCAATCATAATCAAGAAGACACAAGACATAAATGCTAATAACAAGAGGTGTTGTGGGTCTCCACCATATTCTATATGCATCTCTCTTAACCAGTACATCATGGTGGTATTATATATATGAAAAAATAGTTGAAGTTTTCTCTACATTGGAAGTGATGCATAATGTTTACTAGAGGTTTGTCTATTTTATATGCGTTAGAGAGGTTTTGAGATAAAATTTCAAAAGCTATAGTCATTTCTGCAACAATGGTTACTGATGGCCAAATACCCTTTTATGTTTTCTCTGAAGATGTAATAAACTCTATTTGAGTTCATATCAATCTTCCATTAGTAAAGAAGAAGCAATGTAGTCTTTGTTTCTGTTTTCTTGTGCTCACATTTGTGAGAAATTGTGTACACTAATGCATCTTGGTTCCGCATAACAATTCGTGAAATAGTCATAATTTTTGGTATATGGGAATGGAAAAGACAAACTCCAATAGGGTTTATGTTTGAGAAACAACACATGAAAGGCTTGTATTTCAATAAATCACGCAACAAGGTACACTCAGACATATTAATTCTTGACCTTCACAACATTATTTAACTCTTGTGTTTGTGTTTGTGTTTGTGTTTGTGTTTGTGTTTGTGTTTGTGTTTGTGTTTGGGCTGAAGTCTGCAACTTCTTATAGTGATCCGGTTTATGTTTTCAGGACAACCTTTGGAAGTGATCTCAATGTTGCCTGTACCACTTGGACCAATGATTGAAAGAGTATTTCTAACTACAGAAAGATATGGGAAATGAAGAAGATTTTATGTTTAGATACTAGATGTCCATGCGCTCTCACCAAACATTTAAGAGAAGTTAGTGAAAGAGAACAATCCTCAAGGAGTCTTCAAGATCAAAGGGAGTGATCATTGTTCATTCTTCTCAAAGCCTCTCTCCACAAAATTATTCTCGAGATTGTATAGATTCTTTAGCAAAGATTCTTTCTTTGGAGGAAAAATAATGATTATACTTTAGAAAGGAGAACATTTTTCATTAAATAAAATAACTCTTAAATCTCCTAAATCCACCATATAATTTATAATAAATCTCATGAAATCATTACATAATAGAGATGTTAATATGGGCAAACCCACCCCATTTAGGTCCACCCCATTTAAAACTCAACCCATTTAACTTCAAGCCCAATTAACCTTATTTAGTTTTATACTCATTTAACCCCATTTAGTTTTATACCCATTTAACCTTACACATTTAAACCCATTTAAATATTTTGTACCCATTTAAACCCATTTAAGTATCCTTTATTTATTTAACTTATTAAAAGTAATCAAATAATATTAAAATATAATTTTATTTTTGTTTAAAGACAAATAAAATACCTCAAATCAAATAGTTCAAAATAGAGACAGTTAAAAAATTATTCATAAAAACTTATTATTACAACAAAATAACGATTGTAATAATAAGTTGTAATAAGTCATTTTGAAATCATTATCGACAACAGTAAAGTTCGAAGTCATTGGAATCGAGAGAATTCTAAACTAATACAATAAAATCTTGCACAGAAAGAAGAAAATATATTCGAATTATTTTCCCGTCAAAAATTTTTTCCCGCCAAAATTTTTTTCGGCAAAATGGTTTTTTGTAGAAAATTTTTTTTTGAAGAAAAAGGTTTGCGAAAAATTTTGGCGGGAAATTTTTTTTCGGAAAAATTGGCGGAAAATATTTTTTTCGAGAAATAAACTAAGAGTATAATTAAAATTTAAAAAAACCGAAAGAAAAATTTTGACATAACCTATTTTTGCAAATGAGTATGCATGAAAAGTATTATTTATATAATTTATTTTTATTTTCCTAAATATATCTAAATTTAACAATTAGATTTAATAAATGGGTTTAAATGGGTACCCATTTAATTTTACTAAAACACATTTAATAAATGGGTCTAAATAGGTAAACCCATATAAGTTTTTTAGATATATGGGTCTAAATGGGTTTAAAATTATACAGCTTACCCATTTATTAAATAGGATTTGCCAACCCATATTAACATCCCTACTACATAATTATTGAATAATCAACTTTTAAATCATTTCAAATACCTTAAAAACCTATGTAGCACAAAATCTTCAAGGATAATGCGTTTCTCGATTCGGAATCGGAAACTCTGGAAATTTTTTAGAATCTCTTTGGAATCGCAATTCCGAAAATGAAGGTTTAGAAACTTGGTGGAAGCTTACGATTCCAAGTTAGAAGCATTTTGGAAGCTCTGAATTATCCATATCATATGAAAATCTTAAAAAAATTAAACAAACCATTAACAAATTATTTGGTTTCTAGTTTACTATGCTATTTGATATAGTCAATTTTGACAAAAGCATTAAAATATAAATAATAAAAGATTTTGAGAATTGTTTTTATTTTAAAATAATTTATAATATTTAAATTATAAATTGGATTTTTTATAAAAAATAATTATAAGATAATTATGTTTAATATATGTGTGTGTCTCTTTACACGTTTTCACCACGTACCCGCTTCCTTAATTTTTTAAAAAATTCGATTCGACGCTTCTAAACGCTTCCACTTCCACGTACCTGCTTCTGATTCCATGCAGCTTAATTAAAAACTCACTAAAGTCTTTCCAAATCTATCAAATCTAAATTTCACTAAGTCTCTCACACTCTAGTTCTAATACACCTTCCTAATATCTACTTACAATATCTTTTCACTCGAATGCGTTTTTTCTACTTAGTGCACATAGCCTATTAAACGCCTAACCGCATAAATAGCACTTCTGATCTCCCAAAACTCTTTTTTCTTTGTAATTATTACCTATCTTTTCCCATAACTTCTACAAAGCTTAGTTATCACTAATTTTTGAATCTTGTGATATTCTGAAATACACTCCATATTACATTTCATATTTTTGTTGAGCGAAAAATGAGCTTATATTTTTCCATATTTTATTTGAAATTAAGAAGATATTTGAAGTGTAAAATTTTCTTCATCATGAACTATTATGTATACACAAAAATGAATGGATAAAGATTCAAATGAATGAGCCACTACAAGAATATCAATTTTTTATAGAGACGAGTATAACAGTTTTAGGTAAAGTGTTATCGTTTCTGTGTTTTTTTAATAGCGGTGTTCATTTGTAAACATTATCATACTAATAAATATCAATTCCGTGTAACACTTTTCATACAACAATATTGTTTAATAGCAGATTTTAAATAAAAACGCTATCATATGTTATGGCGGAAATTAAAATTTTATTCCCTCCATAGTTGAAAAAGAATTCGGTCTGAATACCAAAAACTTTTACGGTTTATGCATTTTTCCTCTTTCCTTCTTGGACTCTTTCTCTCACAAATCTCGATTCCACAGGTGAAATTCTTGAAAGTCATCTTAGCCATGAGATTCAGATTCGTTTATAATATAATCCAAGTCTTCAGGGACTTAACCCAAACTAAATTCACCTCTGGATCCACACCTAGCTAGATATGGATTCCTCAGCAGTTGATGATGGATGTGGCCTAGAAAACGCGGGAATGGGGAAGATTCTTGTTCTCCTATCAAAGTCTCATGCTCGATTTGTCTTCAATTGGTGGTCAACAACAGAGCCAAATCCAAGGCTAAGCTCCAATGTGGTCACGAGTTCCATTTAGGTATTTTAATCTCTTCCTCTATCTTTAAGGATTTAGGGGTCTTTTCGATCAAATTAGGACCATTTGTTCCGTTTCCACACATGTTGCGTGTTTTCTCAGCTGTGGGGTTTTGGATTCAACTTCAGTAAGCTTCACCAGCTATGGATTTCGTCAGGTTTGTGTACTGTTCTATTTCTTTCTTTTGGACCTTGTGTAAATTCAAACTTTGGTTCCTTGCTTTCTCTCGATAGCCACTAATTCAATATTTTTGGAAGAGTTTTGGATAAAAAGTTAGGGTTCTTAATAAAAATAACCGAATAAGTGTTCTATCAAAAGAGCCAAAAACTAAATAAAAAGATCCAAACCCGACAAAATACCATAATGAGTACTAAATCTATGTATTTGGAAAACCGAATCCAAACCTGAACCAAAACCGAATCAAAAATCAAATTTGTACCTAATATATTTTAATTTAATTTTAATCTTTCTGGAGTTTTTTCTAATTATCTATTGCTAATTTTAAATTTTTATATAAATAATTCATAACCAAACTCATCTTAGTCCTATTTTAAAGGGTAGTTATGAACCATATATTAAATTTATCCTAAAGTTTATAACACGACCATAATAAAAATGTCTTCCATTTTAATATATAAGATACATAATTTTATGTACAAAAAATAATGTTTAAGTTTAAGATAGTTACATATATAATTTTTCCACCTAATTACATGTACAATTTGGAAGATACAAAAAAACAGGGCTTCTTTCAAAAATGGGTCATTTTTTGGAGTCAATTGCAAAATTGACCCCATTTTTCTCTCTACAAATTTTTTTACTAAAATAACATTGTGGCTCTATATAATTTTAATCCTGCCATTATTTTTTTTCTTTTTTTTTAATCCCGAAAAATACTTGAAAAGACATAAATATTTGTGACAAGCAACTTATTTACAACAATGTCATTGTCTTCAATATTTCCAACCACCATTAA
>OVBA01002507.1:954-33881 GCA_900406435.1 Lepidium aucheri | reverse complement strand
TTAAATATATATATATATATACATATATAATTATTTCTAAATATATTATATAATTCAGGTATTTCGGGTACCCATTTGGGTTTTACCCAATCGGGTTAGGGTATCGGTATTCTTATGATCCAAAACAGATTCAGGTATTTTACAAGTTTTGGTTCGGTCGGTTTCGGATATTTTGGATTGGGTTCGGGTTGGATTTTGGGTTTCGGGTATTATGCCCAGCCCTACCCTATTTACAGATACGCTCGACCCGTTGATCGATCTACATCACAAGGATCGATTGATCAGCATCCCATAGAGAGCATCACTCGACCTACACTTCATGGATCGATCGACCTAGCGATCGACCTACACTTCATGGATCGATCGATCGGCTCTACAGTGAGAGATACGCTTAACCCATTGATCAAACAAGACTTTGAGAGATCAAGCAATCAATGTAGATCGATAGATCAACTTCTTGATCGATCGACCCTCGAGCTTGCGAAGTTCAAGACCTGCGTTTTTAGGATCAGATAAACTTTTTTTTTCTGATTTAGAAGAAGAGAGAGAGACATAATTTCTGACTCAGAGAGTATTAATTTTGTAAGAAGGGAGAAGAATTTCATCATACTTTTGAAAAGATTTCTAAACCCTATTATTTTATTCAATCGAATTTCATGCTTGTCATCATCATGCCTTCTATTGTTTGTTTAATCATGTCTCAATAGTTACCTAATCATGTTTAGGATTCAAGGGATTTAGAAATCAATGATTAGGGATTGAATAGGATTCAATGACTAAGAGTTCTCCATCTATGCTTGTGTGTAATGCTTAGATTAGCTTGATCATCTAATCTATGATCATAGGTTGTTTTACATTCCAAAAGCTTGTAAGATTCCTGAACTAGCATTGATGAGCAATAGGATCTAACCAATGATAGTTGATTGTTAGGATTAATTGTGGATAATTGAACATGCTTGTTAAAACCTATCTAGAATCTGGAAACAACGGTAGTTAGGATCAATAGGTTGTTTGATAGAGTGACAAATACCACAATAGTGAATTTGTCAAACATTTATGTTCAAGTCGAGAACAATGCTTATTTGTTCCTGAATATTTTCCCAGACTGATTCTTATTTCCTGATGAATACCCGATGCCTGATGCTTTTTAATATAATTGCAAACCGTTAAGTTGTTAGTTTACATTCGATTATTCTATTGGTATAGCTTGAATTCGGATTAAGTGATTAAAAGTGCAAGCTTGGTTCTTCGTGGATTCGATTCCTAAGTACTACTACTACATTTCTATGCACTCATAGTAGTATTCACAGGGTTAAAAATTTGTGAACACCACGAAACGACTTCATCGGCCAAAATTGGTGACCAAAGTATGGAAAGTACTGTGAGGAATTTGGACTCGGAGAAAAGGGCTGTAGATTTAACTATGATTGATGCGGATGAAAGAGATAGTCCCCTCTTATCACATCCAATATGGTCCACACCATATTCTTCTCCTAATAATGCTTTGGTTTCGAAAAAAGGATTGATATCGTGTGATCCATCAAGTAATCGTATTTCACCTTCAGTTGTAATTGCTTCGATTGATGGTAGCTTGGAATTACATGGGAACAAAAATTCGATGTTAGAGGCGGACGGAACATCGATTTCTTCCCCTAAATCCTTTTACGGGCTGGAAAAGTCTCTGGATCGTGCGTGGGGGGGTGGTCCTATACCTACTAGACAAGTTTCATGAGAATGGTTGAAACAGGTTTGCAAGTGGATTTTCCACACGGTAAAAAGGGTGAGGCTGTGGTTTTGGTGCAAGAGGATGTGATCAAATCTCTCTACGCCTTGTGGGACAACTATATGTATGTTAAAGTGTTGGGAGAACTGTAAACATCGCTGCTATGACTAGGAAACTCCATGAATTATGAAACCCAGTGGGTGTGATGCACGTCATTGATCTGCCTCAGAAATTTTTCCTTGCTTGTTTTGAAGCTGAAATTGAGTACCTCGCTGCATTAACTGGGGGTCCTTGGAGAATGTCTGAGAGTTATCTCTTAACATAAGCATGGTCGTCTTCTTTTGATCCCCGCCATAGCAACTCTGATTTGGATTCGTATTGAGAGACTACTAATACATTTTTATCATGATTCGATCCTGTTGGGAATTGCTAGTGGCTTTGGGAAACCAATTCGTGTGAATGAGTATACACTTAACTTTGTGAGGGGTCAGTTTGGGAGAATTTGTGTGGAGGTTGATCTCTTGCAACCATTAAATGGTTCGATCATGATTTAAGGAACCGATTCTTCACTTCTTATGATGGTTTATTAGATATATGCTCTCATTGTGGTATACTTGGGCATGCTCTCTAGTCTTGTCCGCAAGCTCCTACAAATGTAATGAAAGTCGATGCTCACCCTATCGCTGAACCCGTCGTTACTACGTCAATTTCAGGATTTATTACATCGATTAATGGTGATGGCATTACCCACGTTTGTAGGTGTGGTAGAGAAGGGAACCATTCTTCCAACTCACAGAATGCTAATCCTACGCTTGTTAAAGAACCTTCAAAAACATTAAGGGAGAGAATGATGTTAATATACATGCCAATATTACCTTATCAAATAATCTGAATATGGACCAGGGCCCTACGGAACAAGTAGTTGTAAAGCTTTTCAGGAAGGAGAATAATGAAAAAGTTGCACCAGTTCAGCTTGATTAGGAAAAGGAAGTAACACATTTGTCGAAAGATGTGGTAGGGTTACGTAATTCTTTCAACTTGTTACGTACTGGTTTGAAAGATGGGTCTAAGGAAAATCGTATTGGGAGTACAGATACAGTGGTTATCTTCATGCTTAAGGGAAAGAAATCAGACCCTCGTCTTTATTCGGGTTTGATTTTCGGGACTAACTTTGATGATAATGATGCTGGGAATGTTTGTAAAAACACGGCTGTGGAGTGTGTCAAATTTGCTCCTCCTAGTGGTCATAGTATGGGTGTATATGGCGATAATCATCAATCCCTAATGTTCTGAATTTGGAGGCCTCTACTGTATCTACTCCACTTGACGTACAACAGATGTGTGATGTTGATGAGACTAGTATGAATATAGAGTCTTCATACGTGGTTAACAAGCATCCCTAGGAGGTTTTGATGTGTGCGAATTTGTGTGCTGAGACGCGGGCTTGGTGCCATGCCCCGGTAGCTCCACTTCTGTTTTCTATATTTATGATGATGAATTATTTGTTCTGGAATTATAAGAGGGCTAATAAATCTACTTTTCGATGGTCTATTCTATTATTTTTTAAAGAAGAATAAGGTTGATATGATTGCTCTGCTTGAGACTCATGTGAGTGGTGATAGAGCAAAAGCTATTTGTTGTAATTTGGGCTTTGGTGACTCATTCCGGGTTGATTGCCCAAAGGGGAGGAATTTGGCTCTTGTGGAGATCTAAAGTCGGTGTAGTTTCTATTGAAAGTTCATCCGATCAGTATATCCACACCAAAGTTGTTCAGGGATCGGACACAATCCATATTTTTTCTATTTATATGGCTCCAGATATTAGTCGACATAGTGGTCTCTGGGATTTTCCTTGCACTTTGATTTGACCTCTTACGGATCCTGTTATACTTGGAGGGGATTTCAATATTATTGCGCGCATTGATGAAAGAACTGGGGGCAATAGGAGACATTCATCAGATTCTCTTGCCTTTGGAGAATGGATTAATGATCTTTCTCTTATTGATATGGGCTTTTGTGGAAATAAATACACTTGGCGAAGAGGATGTGTATCTACTGCCTTTGTGGCTAACCGACTAGATTGTGTTCTTTGCTCCGCACAAGCTCGTTTGAAATGATATGAAGCAAAGGTTTCTCATCTTCCGATTATGTCTTCTGACCATGCTCAACTTTATGTTCAGCTTAGCCCACTACTCAACAAAGACCCGAAGAGGAGACCTTTTTGATTTCAAGCTACTTGGTTAACGCATGAGGGCTTCAAAGAAATGCTCCAAGCTTTGTGAAATAGTTCTCTTGCAACGAGTGAGTCATTATGTAGGTTAGAGTCTTTGGTGTATCCTTAAACTAGGATAAGTAGAGATCAATTTGTTGATTCAATAAGAACGTCGAATGTGTTATCTTATCTGGCAATTCTCAATGGGGTTTGATAATCTAAAGGGGTTTGGAAGCTCTCAAAGAATTCTTAAAATTATAATGAATCAAAAATAAATTAAGATTACAAAGAAACCTAACTTAAATAGATAAGAGATAACATATCTCTAATTATTTGAAAGAGCAAGAAAATAGGAAATTAACTTAAAACAATAAGCAACCGAAAAAACTAAATAAATATGTGATCACGAAACTTGGACAAAAAATGCTACATCAGTTCCCCGGGGGTGAGAAGAGATTCGTCCCTGAATCTGAAGTGACAGACTCATAAATGTATTGGTGAAGGTGTTTCACATTGAACACATTGTGATTGTTAATGTGGGATGGAAGCTTAACTTTGTAACCCTTGTCTATAATTCTGGCAAAGACTCGAATACGGCCGATCTTCTTAGACTTCAACTTGTTGTACTCATGAGAGAGAATGTGTTCCTTAGAGAGATAAGCCCAAACTAAATCACCTGCATCAAAGAGGACCTCACGCCTATGTTTGTCCACATCCGCTTTGTACTTAGCCCAAGAAGACTCCAAATTATGCATTGTTTGTCTGTGGATCCTCTTAAGAGAATCGACAAAATCAAAAACATCACCATGTAAGCGAGTTTTGTCCGGAAGACAAGTTAAGTCAAGAGGTCCATGAGGAACGATACCATAAACAATGGTGAAAGGGCTGAAACCGGAACTCCGATTGCAAGCATGGTTGTGAGCAAACTAAGCCCTTGGCAAAACATTTTTCTAACTCTTGATGTTGTCACCAACAAAATAACGCAATAAGCTACCCAAAGATCGATTGGTACCTCAGTTTGGCCATCGGATTATGGATGATACGCAGAACTCATGTCAAGATTAGTACCCAAAAGCTTCCACAAAGACAGCCAAAAGTGGCTTATAAACCGAGTGGCACGATCCAAAACAATAGAGAGAGGAAGACCATGCAAACGATAAATCTCACAAAAGAACAGTTCGGAAACTGAAAAGCATCCATGGTCTTCTTTACATGGAGTAAAATGAGGCATCCTAGAGAACCGATTACAAGGATAGAATTGTTACCATGTTATGGTCGCGGCAAACCGCGGACAAAGTCCATGCTAATGTCCATCGATGGCTGCGTTAGAATTGGCAATAGCATATAGAGACCCGTGTTTGAAGCTCCACCCTTGCTTCGTTGACAAGCTTGGCAACGCTTGACAAAACGAGTGATGTCATGTCGTATAGAAGGCCAAAAGTAGGAGGATTCGACGAGCTGAAGTGTGCGATCATGACCAATGTGGCCTTATGAAGCTCAGAAATAATCTGGAGGCAAATGCTGCTTTCTGGAACACAAAATTGGCTACCTTTCAATAGGAAACCATCCGTAAGTGCAATGTCCGATCGAATCCCTAGCTGCACATCTCGAAAGATAGGGCTAGAAAATGTGTCTGTGGGGTAGAGATCCGCAAAAGAGGAAAATCCCAGAACCGTAGAATGCATTGTCGAGACAAGAAATTGGCGACAACTCAAAGCATCCGCAACTTTGTTCAACTAACCCGAATGGTGGTTGATGCTAAAGGTAAATTGTTGCAAGAACGCAACCCAAGTAGCGTGACGAGAAGATATCTTTTGCAGGCTGTCAAGGTACTTCAAAGCATCGTGGTTGGTGTACAAGATGAACTCTTTGTGAAAAAGATAATGCTTCAAATGCTTAATTGATTGAACAATGGCATAGAATTCCAAGTCATAAGTTATGTATCTAACTCGTGATCATGCTATCTTCTCGCTATAAAAAGCAATGGGGGCAGCGGTCTTGACTCAAAAAGTCGCATATACAAAACTTAGAGGCGTCACAACTGAGCTCAAAAGTTGAAGAGAAGTCGGGTAGTGCCAATATTGGAGCTGTGGTAAGCTTTTTCTTATTCAAGTCAAAAGCCAAAGCCGCAGCCGGAGGCAAAAAAAGATGTGTGCTTCATGATGTCCATCAAAGGAATCATGATCGAACTAAAGTTGTGGACAAAGCGTCTGTAGAACGAAGCAATTCCATAGAAGCTACAGACATTTGTGGTAAAAGTGGGATGTGGACCCTCTCGAATCGCTGACACCTTACTAGAATCCATATAAAAGCCTGCACTAGAAACCACATAACCGAGAAAGAGGAGTCTGTCAAAGCCGAACTCACACTTATGTTGTGCGACATATAGGGCCTCTTTACGCAATGTGGACAGAACCTTACGAAGGTGATCTTCATGCTCAAGGAGATTAGAGCTAAAGAGAAGTATGTCATCGAAATACACCACCACAAAACGTCCAATAAATGGGTGTAAGGCTTGATTAATGACTTTCATAAAAGTACTAGGTGCATTAGAAAGACAGAAGGGCATTACCATCCACTCAAACAAACCATCACGAGTTTTGAAAGCTGTCTTCCATTCATCACCAGGTCAAATACAAATTCGATGATAACCACTCTTCAAATCAAGCTTAGAAAATATCGAGGCTTTGCCCACTTGGTCCAACAAATTTTCTAAACGAGGAATAGGGAAATGATAGTGTACCGTGATCTTGTTGATTACGCGGCTGTCTACACACATACGTCATGATCCATCTTTCTTTGGAATCAAGAAGGCAGGAACTGCACAAGGGCTCATACTTTGCCTCACATATCCACGAGCAACGAGATACTCAACCTGACGTGGAAGTTTCTCATGTTCTTGTGGACTCATGCGATAATATCGACAATTTGGAAGTGAAGAATTGGGCACCAACTCAATATGGTGCTGCATGTCCCACAAAGGGTAAACCAGAAGGCAACTCCTAGGGGAAAACATCATGAAAATCCACAAGAAAAGAATGCAGCGAGTCAGGCAATGTCTGAGGCGAAGGGGTGTGCTTCTCAAAACTAGGGAGAAATAGCCAAGCGCATCCAACATCAGTTAATTCCCGTTCACATTCGGCAGCTGTAGCAAGGAACTAAGAAGCTGCTACAGGTAATGGCGGATGAGGCCTGTATTGTGGAGGTGGTTGTGGAAAATGAAAACCTTTGTATTGGCAAAGACAAAAACATAGGTGTTGCGTCAACCATCGTGAATAACAGTGCGAACATACTGCCAAGGACGACAGAGCAAGAAGTGTGTGATGTCCATCAGAGCAATGTCAAAATAGATGCGATCATTATACGCACTGCCCACAACGATTCTAACCGCACAACAACGTGTAACTTTAAAACCTGGTCCTTTAGTTAACCACGTGAGATCATATGGATCTGGATGAGATTCACTCTCTAAGCTTACCCGTGTAAATGCATATTCGACATGATGTTCTTTGTACAATCTGAATTGATGATGAAACAACAAATCTGAGTATTAACAGTACAGGTGGGCTGAAAGATATTGGCGCAAAGACAATGCTCGTTGACGGATTCCAGAGACAAGTAAACAGGCTGTGTCACAAGCACGGTTTTGTATCTCCATGAACATTTTCTTCAGCCAGAGATGAATCATTGAGGGTGATCTCATCGTCAAAATTGTCATTGTTGTCCCACTTAACCTCGTCGACTAGCAATCCTCGCCGAGTCAAAGAAATACATGCACTCTTAACATGACCCGGTTCACCACCATGAAAATATTGAAGCATAGAAGAACGTACATTATGCTGCCCGATCCTTGATCGAGGGGAATCCTGTTATATAGGGCGTGGAGGAACAGGAGAATCCTTGTTGGAAATCGAAGAGATAGGCAGATCGGAAGTGTTATGAGATTGAACATGACCACAGAAGAATGTTGTGACCACGAAGAAGAATTTGACTTGTATTGTGATTTAAAAGAAACTGCCCGACGATGAGCTCCGGCTATTGAACACAGATCAAACTATTGCATAGCTGTCTGTAGTTGAGGGCGTAAACCACCAATGAAACGAGATACAACCTGTAATTCGGAATCATGAAGTTCATTCCTTGTGAAAAGAAAATTGAATTCCTCAGCATATTCATCTACAGATCCAGTTCCTTGCCACATATTTTGAAGGCGAGTAAACAAAGTATGGTCGTAATTATAAGGCAAAAAAATAGCACATAGTAAATGTGTTGAAGCTTATCCCACGAATGAATCTGAATTTTGTAGCCACAAGAGCAACTTTTTTGTAGCCACAAGAGCAACTTTTTTGTCCTCTGGAATCTGCTTAAACTCTAAAGCTTCATCGACATCCACTAGCCAATCCAACAACTCATCACCTTGACTAGCACCATGAAACTCGGGAAGATTAATTTTAAACCCCGATTCCCAGCCTCTACTAACATTTTCTGCTACAAAGTCCGTGTTTTGCACCCAGGAATTGCGATTTGGTAAGGCGAAAGGATTAGCTTCATCATCCGACTCAATGATTGAATCATGATGTGATGTATCACGTTGATTGTGGTGCAGCAAAACCTCTGTCATCTCCTGAAAAGAAGCATGAATCATTGGTTGTATGTTCTCTTGCATATTAAGTAGAGTCTGTCAAAGTTCACCCTAATTTATTGTAGAATTGTCGACTCGAGCTTTTCGTGGAGGCGTGGTGAATAAACTCGAAACTAGGGCAAACAAAAACGAAGAAAAAGGAAACAAAGGGGGGGAGTGTTATGCTCTGATACCGAACTGATGTTACCTTAAACTAGGATAAGTAAAATCGATTTGTTGATTCAATAAGAATGAATGAGTTCTCTTCTTTGACGATTCTCGATGGGGTTCAATAATCTAAAGGGTTTTGGAAGCTCTCAAAGAGTTCTTAAAATTATAATGAATCAAAAGTAAATTAGGGTTACAAAGAACATATCTCTAATTATATGTAAAAGCAAAAAAATAGGAAACTAACTTAAAACAATAAGCAACCAAAAAACAAACTAAATAAATATGTGATCATGAAACTTGGAAAGCAAGCTAGGGCATGCTACATCAGTCTTTGTTGAAGAAATAGAACAATGAAGTGTTTGGTAACATCCACATTCGTAAGGAAAGAAAGATATAGGAAGTGAAGTCAATCCAAATGCAAATTGATGTTAATCCTACAAATTTGTTATTGGAACGGGAGGCTTCTCTTCTAAAGAAAATTGATTTTATTCTTGAGCAAGCGAGGATTCATTGGTACCAAAAATCTCGTGAGAAGTGGATTACTTTATGGGATCGTAACACTAAGTACTTTCATACGGTGACTATTGTTTGACGAAAAAGGAATCGTATAGAGTCTTTGCGTGATGAATATAGTTCATGGATTTTGGATCCTTCTCTTTTGTAGCAACTCGCGGTTCAATATTATAGCGACCTCTTCTCGCTTTCTGATTTAGCAGCTACGGTTGAGACTTGTCCACCTATGGGTTTTGTGGTTCTAAGTTTGATGGAAATTGCTTCCTTGGCCCATTCTCTTACGCCGCGAGAGATAGAGACTTCTGTTCGAAGCATGGGCAGGTACAAAGCCCCAAGGATTGATGGATACCAACCTATCTTTTTTCAACAATGCTAAGATATAGTCGGCCACTTATGTTATTCGGTATGTGTTGGATTTTTTTGTGACTGGGAATCTTCCACACAGAGCAAATGATGCGTTACTTGTGTTGATCCCTAAAATCTCACAACCATAGAACATCAAAAAATTCCGCCCAATTAGCTTGTGTAATGTTCTTTTTAAGACCACTACTAGGACTATGGTTTAGCGTCTAAAGCCTATAATGCAGAGACTTATAGGTCCGGCTCATGCTAGATTTTTACCTAGAAGACTAAGTCTGGATAATATTGTTGTAGTACAGGGAAACAGTTCACTCATTGCGCAAGAAGAAAGGTCGTAAAGATTGGACTGATGCTTGACCTTGAGAAGGCTTATGATCGGATCTGTTTGGACTTTTTATAAGATACTTTGAAAGCGGTGGGTTTTGCTCAGAACTGGATACTATGGGTGATGTGTTGTGTCATGGGTCCTAAATAGATTTATTATGGAATGGCGAGAGGACAGTGATAAAAGTATTTTGCGATTTTTTTATCAAATCATTTTGGTAAGATGGAGTGGTAGATGAGGGGTTTATGTTGAACCAACACTCGAAATGATGAAATGCAACTAGGACTAATCAACCTATCTAGTTCAAGCTCAAATGGCGGGTAAAAATTCTGTCACAATCTACCAACCTAAAGCATGAGAATAAGATAAAATAGCTAGGACAATAAGACAAAAAGAAATCCAAAAACAGAGCATGTAAAAGCTAAATAAGATCCGAACAATAAATCTGCAAATAAGTAAATGGGCAAGGCGGAAAGAGGTCGGTGATCGATGTTAAGCTATGGAGGAACTTAGTTTCTTAACAACCCAATCGGGAATTGACCCAAAGCAAGGGGATCATGGTTTGATCAAGTCGCTCTCGCGATCATGAACCTTCACCTGAGGAAACTCCGAATGTACCCTAGTAGTGGAAATTAGATCGGGTAAGCATGAAGATCGGACCCTCTAAAAGCTACTAATCTCACAAGGAATCCAATCTCTTGCCCCAAATGAAGATTACTCTAGATCTAGATAAGATCGGCACCTCGGCGAACCCTAGTCCACCACGGAGAAACTGATCCGAGTTCAAATGGGCAGAATGAAATTGGCATTAAGATCTTTTCTAATCTAGCCAGAAGTAACCTAGATCTACAAAGATTCACATCGATCTACCTCATTTCCTCCTTGCCCAAGGTTGATCTACTCACCCATTGCGGGTGAGAGCTCAAACCTTGATCAAGAAGTAATCAGCATGGAAAGTAAAGAACCACAATTTAATAGCTAAAGCAAGATCAGAAAATAGAAGACAAAATGAAAATCAAATCAACATTAAATTAACTTCCAACAATCATACAGATTCAAGTTCTACAAACTTAGAGAGAATCTAAAAACTTTGCATAAAAGATAAGAAAATCAGATGCCAAGTTTTGCAGCTCAAGGGCCTATTTATAGCCTAAACGAACATAAACCTAGTCTCTTAGTCAAACCAACTCAAAATTGTCAACAAGTGTCCTTTTGAGGCGGTCCTCGAAGTGAAGAACGAGGCTTGGTCGCGAGGTAGGCTCCTTCTTCAGACAGGTGAGGTTTTTGTGTCATCCTTTGGGCCTTCATACAAGGTGTTTGTGCGAGGTGGGGTTCTTCGGTCAATCCTCGCTCTTTATGTGTGAGTCTGAGGTTAAGGGGGCTATGAGCTATGACTTTTCTTCTCCTTTGTTCATCCAAGTCTTCCTAAGTTTGTCTGATCCATTCCTTGCATCCATTTGGCTCCAAAATTCTCCTTAAGATACCAAAATCTGCTCCATATGCAGAATGTATGGTATGCAAGTGAAAAACGTGAAAATGAACCTAAAGGGACTCTAGAGTGATCCAAATGCTATGATATGGATTGAAATGACTCTAAGGGTTGTCCTAAAAAGCATCAAAAATCACACACATCAGCTCCCCCAAACTTAGATCTTGCTTGGCCTCAAGCAAGTGCAATCAACTAAGATGGAGAAACTACACACAAAATGGAATCATCTCATCCAACGAGTAACTTGTGTAAGCTAGGGCCGTAATCCACATGTGAGCTCTATCAATTTGGAAACCGAAATGTAATCATCCTCAAGAATATCATCCAGCCTATATATTCCTAATACCTAAGCCGGTCTCTAAAGGTCCAAGTTTAATTCCTTATTTCTTCTAGGTGTGGTTCTCAAAAGGGACGAGAGATCAAAGAACATGTGATTCAACTTCTTCAACCTAGCATGGTTTATATTCAATTACGCGCAATGATGTTTTCTTATTTTCATTCATTAGGCACAAACTCATGGTCTTTGAATCCACCACTGTTCATGGGTCTGCTTTATTTCCTTTTTTAAGGATCCCCACCAATGAAAGGGTTGCTTCATGTTCTACTCTCCGCTTTTTCAATGAGACACAAGAATGTACGGGTTTACACAGAATCCCCGTTCACCTTGGGCATCATTGGATGAGTTGTATTTGGAAAAATATTTACCATTAATTATTTACCATGCTAAGATCAAAGAAGGAAAACATCTGATGACTCTCTACACCCTAAATCGGCAATTCAAATTCAGTTTTAGAAGGAATCAAACAGGGCATTTTCAAGACACAACACAAGCAAAGTTCACTAAGGTGAATGGTTGACCCAAAAACTTAACAAAACAGCCAATTACCAATCAAGAGCGTTCACAATGGTTACTAGCTAACTCAACAAGGTTTGCCCATCATCAAGATAATTCCCACGTAACAAGTACGAATGCATGAATCCTATGTGAATGCAACCTATAAACAAAGCTAAATGGATGCAACTAAATGAACACTCTTTTTTCGGATTTAATATTCAAGATTTTTCAATTTTTTTTTGGATTTTTCTATGCCTTAGATGCTATCAAATGCAACAATAAAATGCAATAAAGAAAAATCTAAACGGATTTTTATAACCTAAGCGAATGCATGCAAAATGGAAAATAAGAATACAAGAAACAATGTGAGAGTATTCTATACCCCTCCCCCAAACTTAAATCACACAGTCCCTTGTGTGAATTAGAATCTGAGAGAGTTGTCTAGACAAGCAAAGATAAAACGAAATGATATGTAAGAGTTTTGGTACCTAGGAGTCGGAACCCTCGCTGCTTGTTGTGAGTTCTTCATACGAGGGGCCACCTATTTTCTCTAGGTTGGCTTGTATGCGACTGGAACGACACCTTGTCTATTGGAGCGAGGACTGTGCATGCGGGAGCAGTATCTGGGGACTCATCAGTGCTTTTGTTGAGCTGGTCTCTTTTCAGAGGTTTTCGTGTTCGTGTTTCCATTCGTTTTTGTTTTGAACATTGCACAACCTCCACTCTTTCGTCCCTCTGACTTATATGCGTGCGGTGTATCAAATGGGTCTTTGTGAGTTTGCAAACATGACTGGTCCGTCTCATTCAGTATCCGAATTTAACATACCTCACCATCCTTTCTCGTTGCTTGTTTTTTTTTGTATTAACCGGATGCGAACAGTCCAGGCTCCCTCCAATTCCTCGAACTTTGCCCTCGCTGTTCTCTCTCGCTATTTCCTGATTCTTGCCTTTTTCAATGGCCACCATGGCTGGTGTTTTGTCCTCAGTGCTGTCCTTCGAGTGTTTATGTGGTTTCGTAGAAGAGAAGAAAGCGTTAGAGGAAGAAGACGAGGACGCAGTTGGGGTTTATGTTGCCATGGGATGAGACCGGATCCTTGAGAGGGTCATTGTTTGGTCTTGGGGAACCAGATCTGCTCCTGAGGTATTCTTTGACCTTTGACTACATCACAACCATTGGTTTTGAATTTCGAAATCCTTGACCAGTCTCAGTCGTCCGATCTTTTGCATTACCCTTGACCCTCCTTTTCTTGGGTTCGTAATTTGATTGGTGGGGACCATCGATGAGCTGGAGCCTTAGACAGCTGGATGTACCCTCGTTGCTGACAGCCAGATTACCTCAGATTTTGACCTCGGTTCTAGGACTGAGGCATCTCATTTATGTCTTCTGCGTTTGAACCTCCGAAGCTGGTCTACCTTGATGAATAACCCTTCAACCAAAACAAAAAGACAAATGCACAAAAAAAGTTATTAAAATCAAATTCAAAATATGTACAAGGATATCCATGTGACTTCCTCCCAAGTGAGCTTGTTTATAGTCTTAAGCTCGATTATTCCCTTGTTCAGAGCGGAGTAGGTTCATCGAGGACTGCCACAGTCCTCTCGGGTATTTCTTTAATTGGCAAGTAAAGCTTGACCCTTTGCCCATTGACCGTGAACGGCTCCTGTCTTTTGTTGATTAGAGTGATTGCTCCTAAGGGTACGACCTCTTTAACTTCAAACGGACCGGTCCACCTTGACTTTAACTTCCCGGGGAACAACTTAAGCCTTGAATTGGAAAATAATACGCGATCTCCAGCGGAGATTACTTTTTGTGCTATTTTCTTGTCGTGAAGAGCTTTCGTTCTTTCCTTGTAGACCTTGGAACTCTCATAAGCTTCGATCCTTATCTCCTCCAACTCATGCATGTCGATTAACCTCTTTTCTTGGGCTGTCTTCAGCTTGAAGTTTAGTAACCTTGTACCCCATACTACCTTATACTCAATCTCGACAGGAAGATGACATGATTTTCCATACAATAACTGAAACAGTATCCTTCCAATTGGCGTCTTGTAGGCGGTTCTGTATGCCCAAAGTGTATCATCAAGCTTAGCTGCCCAATCTTTCTTGGAAGCACAAACTACCCTTGTACGTATAGATTTAATTTGCCTATTGGAGATCTCCACCTGCCCGCTAGTTTGAGGGTGATAGGGTGTGGCTACCTTGTGCTTCACCCCATACTTCCTAAGCAAACTCTCGAATGCCTTGTTGATGAAATGTGATCCTCCATCACTAATCACAACTCGTGGAACTCTAAACCTAGGTAAGATGATAGTACAACTTTATTACCACTTTTGCATAATTCTTTGAGCTTGCTACCACTTCCACCCATTTTGAGACGTAGTCCACAGATACCAAGATGTAAGTGTTTTCGTGTGATGGCGGATTAAAGGGTCTCATGAAGTCTATTCCCCAACAATCAAACACTTCAATGTGCAAGATTGGTCTTTGTGGAATCTCATTGCATTTTCCTATGTTCCCCATTCGTTGACAAGGATCACACTTTGATATGAAGGCTTGAGCGTCCTTAAACATCGTAGGACACCAAAAACCGGCTTGAAAAATTTTCTGAACTGTTTTGAAAGATGCAAAACATCCTCCATATACAGAGCCATTGTAGTGTTCTAACAGTCCTTGTACTTCTTCTTCAGCCACACATCGTCTAAACACACCATCCAATCCTCTCTTATATATGTACGGCTCATCCCAAAAGTAGTGATTGACATCTCTAAAGAACTTCTTCTGATATCCTTCTAAACTCGTAGGTATCTCTCCTACCACCAGATAATTCACCAAGTCAGCATACCAAGGGATTACGGATCCAGCAAATTGTTTTCTCCGTGGAGGCTCATCATTTAGGTCAATCTGACACTCCTCAGAGTTGATTACCGCGAGGGGGACCTGCGAGGCTTGACCCTTGTGTTCCCGTCCGGTTGTTTTGAGCGCCATCAGCTGTTCTTCCAGCATGGAATCGTTTATTGGAACCAGGTCTTCTACCATCATCCTTGATAAGTGGTCAGCCACACTGTTCTCTACCCCTTGTTTATCCACGATCTCCATGTCAAACTCTTGGAGAAGAAGTATCCATCTAAGAAGCCTTGGCTTGGCATCTTTCTTCTTCATGAGGTACTTCAAGGCCGCATGGTCAGTATGGACGATGACCTTGGAACCAACAAGGTAAGACCTGAATTTTTCAAATGCAAAGACTACAGCCAGCAGTTCCTTCTTGGTTGTTGCATACTTGATTTGGGCGTCATCAAGTGTCCTACTTGCGTAGTAAATGACGTTCAACTTCTTGTCTTTCTTTTTTCCAAGGACCTCTCCTACTGCATAGTCTCTAGCGTCACACATGATTTTGAATGGTAGAGTCCAGTCGGGTGCATGGACAATGGGTGCTGAAGTAAGTACTGACTTGATAGTCTTAAAGGCTTCCATGTACTCATCATCAAACGAAAACTCTGCCTCTTTGCACAGTAAGCGAGTGAGCGGCCGAGCTATCTCCAAAAAGTCCTTGATGAACCATGTATAAAAGCCGACATGACCCAAGAAGCTTCTAATGTCCTTTACCATCTTTGGGGGTTATAACTGAACCATTACAAATATCTTGGCTTGATCAACCTCAATGCCTTTCTCGGAAATCTTGTGCCCCAAAACAATCTCTTCCTTGGCCATGAAATGAAATTTCTCCCAATTAAGCACCAAGTTGGTCTCTACACACCTGCTTAATACCTTGCATAAATTTGACAAACAAGAGGAGAAGGAGGAGCCATAGACGGAAAAGTCATCCATAAAAACTTCCACCATCTCCTTGATTAAATCCAAAAATATAGACATCATGCAATGTCGGAAAGTAGCGGGAGCATTTCAAAGACCAAATGGCATTCATTTATAAGCAAAGGTACCATAAGACAAGTAAAAGCTGTTTTCTCTTGTTCATCTGGGTGTATAGGGATTTGGAAGAATCCACTATACCCGTCTAGAAAGCAATAATACTTGTGGTTCACTAGACATTCCACCATTTGATCAATGAAAGGCAATGGGAAGTGATCTTTCCTAGTAGATGAATTGAGTGTCCTATAATCTATACACATCCTATGCCCCGTAATAGTTCTAGTTGGTATCATTTTGTTTTTATCATTCTTAACCACAGTGACACCTCCCTTTTTGGGAACACAATGAACAGGGGAAACCCATTTGCTATCTGAGATGGGATTGATTACATCCGCATCAAGCAACTTTAGGATTTCCTTTTTTACTACCTCTTTAAGGTTCAGGTTCAACCTCCTTTGGGGCTCTATGCTAGAGTGAGATTCATCTTCTTGGTGAATTCTATGCACGCAAAAGCTAGGTGAGATTCCTTTAATATCTTCAAGCGAATAACCTATAGCTCTTCTAAAGCGTTTAAGTTTGGCTAGCAACATTTTAAGCTCTTCATCATTCAAAGCATCATTAACAATTATAGGATATGTAGCATTAGGGCCTAAGAAAGCGTACCTTAGCTCAGCGGGACGTGTTTTCAATTCAAATTTTGGTGCCTTCAGCTTGGACCAATCGTCTTGGACTGCCTTAAAGGTTCCTTTGGTGTTATCTGTTGCGAAGTGCGTGATTGAGTGCTCAGCAGATCTGTTAATTCTTTTTTGCAAAGGGCTGGAGATCCTTTTTTCTGCTTGTTCATTCTTAATATCTGACTCCTCCATTTCCTCAATCACAACCGAGCTTCTTGCTGGTTGATAAGCATCCAAAAGCTTCCTATAAAACTCAGTTTCAATCCGCAAGTACTCATCTCGAATCGGTGTGGTAAGCTCAATTTGCAATTCATCCGTTATGAGCAATTCCTCAAGCAGTTCGTTTTAATATCATTTGTCTCTTGGATCCAAAATGCCTGGTTCTCAATGGTAGGTTTCTTCAATACGTTTTCGATGTGGAACTTCATTTTGATGTTTTTGGCCAAATTCAGCTCTATTGTTCCATTTCTCACATCAATCAAAGCTCCAACTGTAGCTGGGAAAGGTCTACCAAAGAGCAAAGGGTCTTTGGGTTCTTGATCCATTTCTAGCACAACAAAGTCTGTCGGTATTTGCACTCCTCCCACATTAATTGGTAAATTTTCAAGCATTCTGTGTGGTATCCTCCTAGACCGATCTGCGAGTATCAATGAGATCTTACATGCTTTGAAAGTTCTAAATCCTAATCTCTTTGCAACCAAGAGAGGCATAAGACTTATTGAAGCTCCTAAATCACACAAGCAACCCGGAAGGATATCGTTCTAAGAGAGAAAGGGATGGTAAAGGTACCGGGATCGGATAACTTTTTGGGTGTTTCCTTTCTTAAGATGATTGCACTAATCTCATGAGTTAGTATCACTTCTCCTTCGATCTCCTTGGTGTTCTCTTTCATCACATCTTTGAGAAACTTATTGTAAGATGGCATCAACATAAAAGCATCAACCAATGGGATTGGAAACTCGATGTCTTTAATTTGTTTTGAAGATCAGGGTCTTATATTTCTCAGCAATGCGCTTTTTATACCTCTTGGGAAAGGGGAAATGAGGACAAATGGGTGAAGATGGGTTACTTTTTTGTGAATCTGCTGCCAAGAGTTCAGCTCGCTATGTTGCCTCGAGTATGGTGACGACAAGGAGAATCGAGGGAATGTTGTCTGGTAGTGTTTTTATTGTAACATTCTGCCCTTGTTCTTCACAGATGCGAGGCGAACTATCAAGGATTGTAGCTGATTTTAGCTAATTGGCAATCTGTGTTCCTGAAGTATTCTCCCCCTCCTCAAATATATTGTTCTCAGTATTAGCAGCTGTAGCAGTACTACTAACCATACTCTGTTCCGTGTGTGGATTATTAATACTGTAGGATGCCTCGTTTTTTGCACGAGGTAGACAAGCGAGGCTCTTGTTTGAAAGAGGAGAAGGCAAAGAAGTGGGTTAGTTTTGTTCAACTTGCTGAAGTCTTGTGTCAATGTCCCCGATCTTACAGTCGATATCTGAATATCGGTCATTGATCTCAGCAAACCTCTCTGTGAGCTTGTCGGCCGTAACTTTTTGTCCTTGCAAAATCTCTTGTAACATATTCAATACAACTGGTTATGACACTGTTGCAATAGAGGTTCGTTCAAGCAAACTAACTTCTTCGACTCGAGTATCTTCCTTGGCAGGGTCGGGTTTTGGTGTAGTCCGTAGCAAATGGTCCATTTTGGCATTCATTATACGGATTTCTGATATGTTTGGCGCGACTAAGTAGGTAGAATAGACTCTGCTAGTTGCATCACCTTCGTTATACTGTTCTTGAGCTTGAGCAAAGTTTGCAATGAGCTCCCATCTGGCAGTTGTATCCTTGTGCATAAAGTTACTGTTGCTTGCTGTGTCAAGCAATGTTCGGTACCTCGACCAAATTCCTCGGTAGAAGGTGCTGAGTAAAGACTCAATTGTGTAGTTGTGATGCGCACATTGGGCGACGGAGTCTTTAAACCATTCCCATGCTTGAGGGAAATTTTCTGATCGCTTTTGAGTGAAATGATAGATTGTTGTACGTAGTTTTGCATTGCGGGAAGGGGAGTAGAACTTATTCAATAATACCTTCTTGCAATTGGCCCAAGATGTGATCTGGCCGGGAGGTAGATGTTTTTCCTAGTTTTGGGCCTTCTCCGTATGGGAGAATGGAAATAAACGTAGTCTGAGTGCATCATTGCGCAATCCATCTATTTGGGTAGTTCTGCACAACCTTTCAAACTCGTCGAGGTGCTCAAGCGGATCTTCACATTGTAATCCATGGAACTCAATGTGTTGAACCACAATGAGGCTACCTTTAATCTCAAAAGTCTAATTGGGTAAGGGTGGTGGGTTGATTCCATACAGAGGATAATAGGTTGTTGGTCCGTTGGCTGCACGTATCATCCGTGGGGTATTTTGTTCAGGGACGTCTGAGTGGTCCTCATTAGTATACTTGTCTGTTGACGAAGTGGCCATAGCGAGGACCGGAAACGAAGTTTCCTGAACTTGGGTCTGGACAGCGAGGATAAACTTTGAGTGGAAGAATGCGATGTTCTACACTTGCGTTCAACCGTCGAGGAGTACCTGCGAGGCCTACAAATGCAGCAAAAACAACAACTTAATCTGTAGGATATGAACTTTGTCGTTAAAGATCCAAGTTCTGAAGTACAAGCAAATGATTTAACACAAAAGAAAGGCGAACTTAATCCTAAACAGAGAAATTTCCTAATTGTAGTCAAGTAATTCTGATTTGGCAACGATGCCGATTTGATAAAAGGATTTTGGGGTTTTATTTTTATCAAATCATTGTGGTAAGATGGAGTGGTAGATGAGGGGTATGTGTCAAACCAACACTCGGAATGATGACAGGCAACTAGGACTAATCAACCTATTTTGTTCAAGCTCAAATGGCGGGTAAAAATTCTGTCACAATCTACCAACCTAAAGCATGAGAATAAGAAAAAATAGCTAGGACAATAAGACAAAAAGAAATCCAAAAACAGAGCATGAAACAGCTAAATAAGATACGAACAATAAATCTGCGAATCAGTAAATGGGCAAGGCGAAAAGAGGTCGGCGATCGATGTTAAGCTATGGAGGAACTCGGTTTCTTAACAACCCAATAGGGAATTGACCCAAAGCGAGGGGATCATGGTTCGATCAAGTCGCTCTCGCGATCATGAACCTTCACCCGAGGAAACTCCGAGCCTACCCTTGTAGTGGAAATTAGATCGGGTAAGCATGAAGATCGGACCCTCTAAAATCTAGTAATCTCACAAGGAATCCAATCTCTTGCCCCAAATGAAGATTACTCTAGATCTAGCTAAGATCGGCACCTCGGCGAACCCTAGTCTGCCGTGGAGAAACTGATCCGAGTTCAAGTTTCCAGAATGAAATCGGCATTAAAACCACTAGATCTAGTCAGATCTTGTCTAATCTAGCAAGAAGTAACCTAGGTCTACAAAGATTCACATCGATCTTCCTTATTTCCTCCTTGCACAAGGTTGATCTACTCACTCATCGCGGGTGAGAGCTCAAACCTTGATGAAGAAGTAATTAGCATAGAAAGTAAAGAACGACAATTTAATAGCTAAAGCAAGATCAAAAAATAGAAGACAAAATTAAAATCAAATCAACGTTAAATTAACTTCCAACAATCATACGGATTCGAGTTCTAGAAACTTATAGAGAATCTAAAAACTTTGCATAGAAGATAAGAAAATGAGATGCCGAGTGTTGCAGCTCAAGGGCCTATTTATAGCCTAAACGAACATAAACCTTGTCTCTTAGTCAAACCGCCTCAAAATGGTCAACAAGTGTCATTTTGAGGCGGTCCTCGAAGTGAAAGAACAAGGCTTGGTCCCGAGGTAGGCTCCTTCGTTAGACAGGTGAGATTTTTGTGTCATCCTTTGGGCCTTCATACGAGGTGTTTGTGCGAGGTGGGGTTCTTTGGTTAATCCTCGCTCTTTATGTGCGAGGCTGAGGTTTGAGGGGGCTCATAGCTCTGACGTTTCTGCTCCTTTGTTCATCCAAGTCTTCCTAAGTTTGCCTGATCCGTTCCTTGCATCCATTTGGCTCCAATATGCTCCTTAAGATACCTAAATCTGCTCCATATGCAGAATGTATGGTATGCAAGTGCAAAACGTGAAATGTACCTAAAGAGACTCTATAGTGATACAAATGCTATGATATGGATGGAAAATGACTCTAAGAGTTGTCCTAAAAAGCATCAACAATCACACACATCACATGGATACATTTATACCTACGAGGGGTCTTTGCCAAGGACACTCTCTATCTCCATATTTGTTCGTTCTCTACATAGAGCGTCTATGTCATTTATTCAAGATGTATGATGCTCAGAGAGACTTGAAATCTATTCGCCTATCCTAGGGTGGTCCCCAATTTTCACATATCTGTTTTGCCAATAATCTTATTCCGTTTGCTGAAGCATCAGTTTCTTAGATTAGGGTGATCCGTGCTGTTCTTGATAAGTTTTGCAGGCCTTAGGGCAAAAGGTTAGTCTTGATAAATCCAAAATCTATTTTCCAGTAATGTGAGTAATCACCTGTCAAAGAGTATTAGCAATGCAAGTGGAATCCAAAGAACACATGACTTGGGGAAATACTTATTGTTACCGATCTTACAAAAATGAGTCAATAAAGAGACCTTTGGTGAGATAATTGAATGCCTTTCATCAAGACTTTCAGGCTGAAAGGCAAGTGTTTGAGCTTAGCAGGAAGAGTAACTTTGACAAAGTCGGTTTTATCATCAATACTAGTACACATGATGAGTGTGGTATTCTCCCTAAGTCTGTTCTACACCGGATGGATCATAACTCTCGGTTTTTTGTATGGGGGAGCTTGAATGGGACTCGTAAACAACATCTTATCTAATGGGATAAAGTGTGCTCACTGAAGACTTCATGTGGGCTTAGGATTCGTAAAGCTCATGACTTGAATAGGGCACTTGTCTCTAAGGTTGGTTGCGTTAAATGCATGATCAAAATGGTCTCTAGGCAAGAGTACGGAAGAGTAAATACAAGATAAATGATCTTTGATCTTCGTTAAATCCAATCTTTAGGAAGACTGGTTCTTTCCTTTGGCGTGGCATTATCGCTAGTGTCAAGAACATTATTCTACCGAGTATATGATGGAATGTTTGTCCGGGAACTACTGTGAAGTTTTGGTTAGACCCATGGCTTTTCAAATAACCTTTACAGGAGTATGCAATTACAGAGATACCAAGTTCTTTTAATAACCTCTCCGTATCGGGCCTTTGGGACTCTGCATCGGGTTGCCAACGAGATTTGATTAAACCTTTTGTGTCAAATCATATTTGGCTACAACTCCTTGCTGTTTTAGTTGATTAGATCACGGGTGTTGGAGATAGATTTGCTTGGGGAGGCTCGCACGATGGTAATTTTATAGTCAAAGCTGCATATTCTTCTATTGTCGAGACTGGGTCCTTTGAGCCAAATATGCAGAGTTTTTATAACCATCTTTGGGCAGTTGCAGGCCGGGAAAGAGTTAAAATATTCTTATGGTTATCTTCTCATCATGTTATTATGACCCTTGGAGAGAACACGTCGACACCTAAGTGACTCCAGTACTTGCCAAATCTGCAATGGTGCCGATGAATCCATATTGCATGTATTGCAAGTTTGTTTGTCTATTAAAGGCCTCTAGATTGGTATGCTACCACCTCATAGACGTCATAGCTTTTTTGATTAATCGCTGTTGGAATGGCTATTTTCTAATTTAGCCAGCTCAAATGGTCCAAATGAGAAGTATTTGAACATAAATTTTTCCATGATGGTTTGGTGGACTTGGAAGTGGAGATGCGGAAATATTTTTGGTGATAAAATGCTTTGTAGAGATCGGACCAAGTTTATAAAGGACAAGAGTCGGGAAGTGATAATGGCTTATGAGGTGCGTAGATATGAATAACAACAAGGAAACCGCATTGAGAGGTTGATCAGATGGGAACCACCAGATTTGGGCTAGCATAAATTGAATACGGATGGTGCTTCTCACGGTAATCTCGGGCTAGCAACCGCTGGTGGTGTTTTACGAGATTCCTCAGGTCAATGTGTTTGTGGATTTTCACTTAACATTGGGATTTGTTTGGCTCCTTTGGCAGAACTTTGGGGAGTATATTATGGCTTATCAATTGCTTGGGAACAACGGATTAGTCATCTAGCCTTGGAGATTGATTCAGATATAAATGTGGACTTTTACAAACAGGGATTGGTGATTCACACCCTTTGTCTTTCCTAGTACATTTGTGATATGGCTTTCTTCGGAAGGACTGGAAAGTCCGTATTCGTCACGTTTATTGAGAGGCTAACCATCTAATCGATGGGTTAGCTAACTATGCATTTACTCTTTCTTTAAGCTTTCATTCTTTTGTTTTGATTCCTAGTGATCTTATTTCTTTGTTAGATGAGGACAATGCTAGGTCTTCCAGACCCCGAATGATTTGTTTGTGATGATATTAATTTCTTAATAAATGCCTTAGGGAGGGCTTTCTCCCCTTATAATGTAGACTTCATACGAAGTCTACTATTCAAAACTTGGTGTAGACTTCAACTCTGATACTCAACACATTGATCAATTGCAAAACTAACCCTTTCTGATGTAGAGTTAAAATGAATTCTTCATAAGATTTTTTTTTCTACAAAGAGAAATGTGTAGACTTCATGTTAAGTCTACACATATTGGTCAAATGCAAAACTAACCCATCTTTTGACTTATAGACTTCATATTAAATCTACTTTGCATTTAGACTTCCCATGAAGTCTACTCTCTACAAAAAATGAAAAAATAATAATGAGTTTGATTGAGCTTGTGTTTATTTTCACTTACTGCTAATGTGTGTGAATTTTGATAGTTTAAAACTAACCCATCTTTTGATAGTTTGATTGAGTCGTATTTTAGGTCACTTTGCATCCATTTATGTAGATTTTTCGTGCACTTAATTCCGTTTAGGTTATTTTTTCACTTTTTGCATTTGCATTTGGAGTTTTGGAGTTTATCTTGGTAAAGGAGAAAAAAGGAGCAAAACTGGAGGTAAGGGCAAATGGAGCAGCTGCTGGAACGTCTAAGGCAAAAATGGGTTGCGCACCCTCGGATCGCTACCTCGCAGATCGCACGGCGAGGACTACCCACAACGCTCAACAAAGGCCGCCTCAGTGACTTACCTCAATCCATCTGCTGCAAGGGAAGACCAAGACCCATCTCTCAAACTTCACAAAGATTACACTCGAACCCTCTACTCAGTCTGAACCCATGAGGATCAAAATAAGAAGCACTCCTCGGTGCCCAAGCTCGCGCAAGGACCCCGAGGAAAAGATTTACAAATTTCCTGGTTGACCGACTTAGGTCGGTTTGACCATTAGGGTTATGCAAATAACCCTATAAATACCCCTTAATGACACTCTTATCGGATGATCTGTTGGTTTTAGCTAAAAAAATCTCTCTCTTTTATTGCTTTTATCTTTATGCTTGTTTAAGATACTCTTGATGATTATTGCTTTATGATTAGGCTTTAAGTTTATATGAATTAAGTTTGCTTTGTTCTTTATCTTACTTACTGTAATTTTATTTAAGCTTTATTTATATTTATGCAATCTAGACCTTCCACACTCCGCCGCCCTCACACAATGAGGCGTGAGTAGATCCGTTTGCATCTCGAGAATGGAGCGATTAGAGGTGAATCTGTTGATTCTCTTTCCGTGCTAGCCATGATCTGAACTCCGATCTCTTCTAGCAAAGCCAAGATTAATGCTGATCTCTCCCTGGTCAGTTGAGATCTGACTTGGGCCATGACCAGAAGCTAACACTAATGGGATCAGAGACCGAATGCTTTGCTAGTGATGGCTTGATCCACCAAAGAGAGATCTAGCATGTGGGCCGGTTATTAGACGAGTTGGGCTTAACTTATTGCATCTGGTTAGGCTTGATTGCGGCGAGGGCCATAATGGATCAGCCGATCCGGATAGGGATCCTCACCGCGGGAGCAGTCCGATCTAGCTTAAATCCTGGTCTAGAGATCGCTCAAAGAGCCCGACAAGTGGTATTGGCGAGTTTATCGCCGATCAACCTCCCTATCCTCTAGATCTTTACCTTTGATTCAGCTTTTATCTTATTTTAATAGTTTTGCTCTGTTTATTATCTATTTCTCAGTTTCAGCAATTTAAATTTTCTTTTATTTTTGTCATTTTATGTATTTTGTCCTTTGTGCTAGAATTGAAGCTTAGTGAAATATATTGATCTATCAGTGTGACAGAATGCTAGGTTAACTTGGACTATGATATAGTATTAGATAGATTGTTTACAAGCATTTCGAGTATTTGTTTCGACAACTTCCCATTTACTTACCCTATACTCAATGATTTGATAAGAAACCGCAAAAAATCTTTTATCAAATTGGCGCCGTTGCCAAATCGGATTTGCTTGTTCCAATTTATAGTTTCTAGTCTTAGGATCAAGTTGCTTGTTACTGATATTATAACTTGTCTTTGCTCCACTCACCTTGGATCTATAAAGACCAAGCTTCAATCATATTGACAAGTCGTTGTTTCTGTCCTTGCAGGCCTTGCAGGTTAAAGTCGACCTTTGGGACCGAGGACAAACATAAAATCATCAACTTTGCATTAACTCCTCAGAGTTAAGCGAGTAATCAGTGCGAGTTAGTTGGTTGATGCACACGCGATCGAAGGGCTCTAACCACCTTCAGCCACTCATCGATAATATCAACCTTCTTACTCGTGAGATCAGACGCGAGCGAACCAGAATGTAGCAATAATCGCCAGATCTGGACAATACCACGCTGGGAACGACGATGGACGGAACACCTCCGTTGGTAAATGAGGCCGCCCACCAGGCGCGAGCACAAAATCCAGCTCGCCGCCCTCGCTATATTGGTGCGAGCGATGCCCCGAGCATTCACACTCAACGGAATGGGATCCAACCACCGACGATCCAGAACATCAACTTTGAGATCAAAAGTGGACTGATCTCAATGGTCCAGAACAATAAGTTCCATGGCTTACCATCGGAGGACCCCTTGACCATCTTGACGAGTTTGAGAGGTTATGTACACTTACTCGCATCAATGGAGTGAGTGAAGACGCGCTGAAGCTAAGGCTGTTTCCCTTTTCCCTTGGAGATAGAGCACATCAATGGGAGAAACACCTTCCAACCGGATCCATAATTACTTGGCCGGACTGCAAGCGCCTATTCCTCACCAAGTTTTTCTTAAATTCGAGGACAGCAAAGCTTTGGAACAATATCTCCAATTTCGTGCAGTAGAGCATCGAGTCTCTAGCCGAGGTATGGGACAGATACAAGTCATACTAGTCCCAATGTCCTCATCACGGTTTCCTAGAGGACACAATCCTCAGCAACTTCTACTGAGGACTACACCCGAGGATCCGTATGCTCCTTGACATTTCAAGTCACGAAAGCTTTTTGCAACAGGAGATTGATGAGGAAAGAGCATTGATAGAGAACCTCGCTCTTGCCGATGGTCAGTATGGCGAGGAGTACGACCCAGCTGTAAGGGGTACTTCTGATTCCGAGTCATCCGCATGCAAAGAGTTGAAACAACTCCACGAGAAGTTGGATAAGCTGCTAATGGTCCACACCAAGCAAGCCAATCTTGTGGAGGAGTAAATGGTACAAGAGGGCGAGGATGAACAAATTGAAGAAATAATCTTTGTTCAAAATCAAGGTGGATCAAAACCATGGGTTAACTACAAGCAAAACCCAAACTTGAGTTATCGAAGCACGAATGTAGCCAATCCGAAAGACCAAGTCTATGCACCAAAGAAAAGGGCATGGATCCCGTAGGAGCAATGGCAACAAAGCCTCAAACCGGTACCAACTGCATCCCAACCTCCGACCACACAAGCAGGTCCACTGGACGTGATGAATATGCTCCAACAAATCTTACAAAGCCAAACCGCTCACCAAACGGAAATCACTAAGAAGTTTGGAGAGGTACATAGTCGCATTGACACCAGCTATAATGATCTAAATTGCAAATTTCAGATTCTCAATGCGAGATTGAAGTATGTGGAGACCAATCAAGCATCATCATCCACAAAGACCACCAGCCAACTTCCCGAGAAAGCTATCCAAAACCCAAAGGAGTATACGGCACAATCCATCACTCTCCGTACCGGTAAAGTGCTTCCACCAGGTTTTAAACCGAAGGACAACGCTGAGGACAGCGTTATTCAAGAAGGGGGGCAGAACAAGTCAAAGTTGAAGCCAGTCAAGAACAACTCGGGGATACACCTCTCAGGCCAGAGCCGCAAGGAGAAGCTGATGATAGTCTGATTGCTGAAAAACCTGTTAAACTCAAGGAGATCCCTCGCACGCCTGTGCAGCAAGGAGAAGAGACAGACTGTCCCAACAAGAGCACAACAGATAGAGTTGCACCTGTGGTAGCTACCAGAGCTAGGGAACTTTTCCCTTCACGTCTAAAGAAGAATCAAGCGGAGAAGCAGAAGGTCCTTTTCGATAAGCAAATGAGCGCTATAGAGCTAAAAATTCATATCTTGGATGCTTTCGCCTTAATTCTGCAATACAAAATTTTTTTAAGGACACGCTTAAGGAACAAGAAGAGGAATGCATGTTGTTGAGACCCGAACATTTGGATCGGTATTGGTACCAGTTCTTCCACATCAGAGGAAAAAGTTCATCATGGAAAAGTTGAGTGATCCGGTAAGCTTCACAGTTCGATGTGCAGTAGGCCATCTAATATTTATTAACTGCTTGTGTGATCTTGGAGCAACCATCAGTTTGATTCCACTGATCACTGTGCAAAAGTTGGGGTACTCAAACTTCAATGATTGCAAGATATCATTGGTCTTCGTAGACAGAAAAACCAGGAAGTCGAGGGGACTACTCGAGGATGTACCATTAAGTGTTGGCAGTGTGCTGGTTCCTACTGATTTTGTGGTGTTGGGGATGGAAGAAGAACCTACTGATCCACTGCTGCTAGGTAGACCTTTCTTGGCGTCACTGAGAGCATTGATTGAGGTGCGGAACAGTACCATTGAACTAAAGCTTGGAGAAGGTATTGGAATGATGTTCAATATTAAAGAAGGAAGAAAGAAGCCTACTATCAATGGACAATTTTTTGAGATTGAAGGAACCATCAGAGGAAGGGCCGAGGAAGCAAACAAGGGAGCTCTGGTTTCCCTCACAAACCCATAGTAGAGATGTATGGAGAGTTAAGCTTGTGACTCTAAACAAGCCCACTTGGGAGGGAGTTCCATGTCTATCAATTACTTTTGAGAACTCTTTTAATATTTGTTTAAAGTTGATTTAGCTTTGTCTAGTTTTGAGAAAAAAAATTTCTTTTTGTTATTATTGGGTATTTGGTATGTCAATCTGTATCTCAGGTACAAGGGAACCCAGAATAAGCACACCGCACATCAGATCCTCAGAGGCAAAGAGGCGAGGAATGAGATGAATTTGGCAAGGAATCAGAAACACTCGGGTCATGAGGCCGAGGAAAGGGTGCGAGTAGTGTTCACATTGTTCTGAACACCACTCATGGACCCACTCGCATACCTTAGTATCCTTTTATATATTGAGTTCTAGCCAAATGAATCTCATTGCAATTAAAATACACTTATTATTCAGTAAACTCTTGAACATAGAGCTTTGTAATAAAAATGCCTCATGCTAAGCTTACTTTTATAATGTGGCTTATTGTTTATGGTTTTGGATATAGCGACAAACAGGGAGCTAATCAGGACTCAGAATGGTAAAGGGGCAGAGTAACAAGGGCAGTTCAAGTTTGGTTTTTCAGAATGAGTAGACAAGCCTCGGTATATGCTGCGAGGAGAATGATTGAGGAGAATGAGCGAGGAGGTTGGGTGAGGAGCACATAAGGACAAAGATTTGAATCAGTTCCAGCTCACCAAGTGGGACCATGGACTAACAGCTTTGGCGGAAATCTAGGAGAAGTGAGATTGCCTAAGATTTCAAAATTTGAAATCAAGGGCTTGGATGGTATGAACGACGAGGACAAATAGCGAGTATCATGGGAAGCCAAAATTGTCTCCCTTCTTCTCCCTAGATTGTCTCCTCAAAGACTTACAACACTCGCCTATATAATCTGCTCCTCCCTCATTAGCTCCCTCATCCGCTCTCAAGTAGTCAACACACAAATCTCTCTTCTTTCACCGCGGGCGAGTCTCTCTTTCGAGCTTAAGTTCTCCGATCTAAGAAATTTTATCAAGCATGTCTTCTGGAGATAAGAGAAAGCTCAAGGAGTTCCACAGCAAGTTCATTAACGATGCAGGAAGAGTTGGCCGGAAAGAAATGGAGGCAACAGGTTTGAAGATCTACCGCCGGTCCGCCTGAAAAAAATGGAAAGGAAATCGGTAGGGGACCCAATGGATTAGAGATATGTCCACGGAGAAGGAAGCTCCACTTAGGAGAAAAGGAAAGGCAAACAGATAGCCTCGCCATCCACCAGCGAGGACAATGACGAGGACAGCGAGTATGGTCAGCCCTCGCCCATGGACACTGAGCACGAGAGCGAGGAAGTGAAGAAAACAAATGCTGAGAAGAAAGAGAAGAAAACTAAGTACCGGAGAGACATCAAGGATTTAAAGAGAAGTGGTTACTCAGAGAAGGAAGCGAGGATGGCTTACGAGGAACGACAAGAGGAGAAGAAAGGAAAAGCCGCAAGAGAAGCGAACGATTCTGAACAAGCGTACGAGGCTTTGAAGATGATGGGGATTAAAGGTACCTACTTCCCACACATTGGAACCATGAATAGATTGGGTATCACCAAGGATGTGGATAGGGTATTTAGTTCGTTGGGAGTCAAGGTTTGCATGTATAGTGTGGTGAGTTCCTACATTCAGGAGACTTTGAAATTCCTCGCAACCGTGGACCTCCGGGTTTACTCAAAGTCGGAGACTGCTTTGATAAAAATAAGGGAGCTGGCTATATAACGTTCGCCGTGTACGACAAACTATACATGGTGACACTCAAGGAGATTGATAGGATCTTTGGCTTCCCATCCGGAGATGCAGTGTATCCGGATCTTAATGGCAATGAGACCGACGAGGTGTGGAAGATGCTGGCAGGTTCTGAGGCATATGATTCATCACGAAGCAAAGGGAACTAGATCCGCAATCCCACCATCAATTATGCAAGAAGGGGCATCGCTAATGTGATCTTCGCTAGACCCTCCAACTCACCGATCAACCTCGGAGAGATGCAAATGATGGTTATGGCTATGAAGGAGATTGTTGGTTTTACTCTGAGTGGCAAGCAAATGGAAGGAGATGCTGGAAATTTCGGCATGTCATTCGTCTTGGGGAAGCATCTCCTAACTTACCGCAGAAGGGCAATGACACAAGGGGAAAGGAAATCCAGCAAGGCAAAGCACATCTACATCGATGGAGTGGTTGCTAGAATTCTGGAGGCAAGTGAAGTGCCTTTGAACACGGAAGAGTACAATTGGGTTGAACCCCAATTCATGGATATGTGGTATCTTCAAGGGGCAGGCCTCGTTGCTAAATGCAAGGTTGAGGGGCGAGCTGTGTATAAGTTCTACCATCCAGAGAAGAAAGACGCCATAATCATTCTTCCTTGCCCAAAATACACTCTGCTGAACACGATGGAGAAGGTGACCTTCACCCCACCCCTCGCGGCCCTACTCGGTGAAAACCAGCAAGGACAGCAACCCCAGCAGGCAGAAGAGGAGATAAACAAGGACGAAATTGATCCAGAATCCTACTTTTTTGAGGAGTTCACCGAGAGGAATCAACGTACGGCAACTAAGGAAGCCCACAAGCGAATTGGGAAGCTCCAAAAATTGGGGAAGTGGTTGCTCAAGAAGGTAAAAGTCTTAGCACAGGAAAAGGAGGAGTGGCAGAGCAAGCGCAAGGAATTATGGAAGACGATTGATGGACTGCAATCATTATTCAGAGGAACAGCACCTCAGCCTTGCACTGATGACTCGTCGCCACCAGCGAGGAGGCATTCAACCTCAGCAGGTCCCAGCTCACACCAAACGCAAGAAGAGCAGCCGCAACGCCAATCAATGGACATTTTGCGGGTACACAAGCGGACCGGGAAGAAGAGCCAGAAGCACCGGACAGAACAAGAGCAAACGCCTCAGTTGGGTCCCTCGCATGCGTCCCTTGCCGATCATGACCACGAGGAGTACCTTTACAGACAACAACACGTCACGCCTTGCGAAAGAATAGCTCCAAGATGGTACCCAGACCCTCACTGTTACACTCTTGAGAATATGAACGCCTCAACTACTCACTTTTTCGGTTTTTAGGTACCAAACTCCAACCCTTTGTACATACATTTTTATTTCCGTTGTTTTTTCGTTTTGCTTGTCTAGACAACTCTCTCTGATTTTTATAAACACAAGGGACTATGTGATTTAAGTTTGGGGGAGGGGTCTAGAGAACTCTCACATTGTTTCTTGTGTTCTTATTTTTTGTTTTCCATGCATTCACTTAGGTTGTAAAAATCCGATTAGATTTTTCTTTGTGCATTTGGTTGTTGTATTTCATGGCACTTAAAGCATAGAAAAACCATAAAAATCAAAAAAAAATAGAGTGATTGTATAGTTGCATCGATTTAGCTTTGTCTTTAGGATTGCATTCACTTAGGATTCATGCATCCGTACTTGTTTTGTAGGAATGATCTTGATGATAGTAAATCTTGTTAGGATAGCTAGTAACCATTGTGAATGCTCTTGATTGGAAAATAACCGTTTTAGAAAGTTTTTGGGCGGATCATTCACCTTAGTGAACTTTGCATGGGTTGTGTTTCGAAAAGGCCTTGTTTGATTCCTTCTAAAACTGAACTTAAACCACCAATCTAGAACCTAGAGATTCATCAAATACCTTACTTATTTATGTTTAGCATGATCCATTATGTGTATATGGTAAAACCTCTCAAGTTAAGTAAAAAAACGAAAAAATGAAAGCTGCCCACCAAACTGAGTAAGTGGTAAAGGTGAAACGGCTGGAAGGATGCGTAAACCCATAGCCTTTCACGCCCGTGTATATCCGCTGCTTACTCCATATGCGGATTGGTGAAGCAACTTGGAAGGAGCGTAAATCCGTAGCCTTTCATGTTTGTGTAAGCCAACTTCGGAAAAGCCAAAAGGGCACATAAAAAGAGAAAAAGAAAAAGAAAAAAAAAAGAAAGAAAGAATAAATAAGTGGGTAGCAAAGGAGTGAATGAGAGCGAAAACCATTTGAATTGGAAAAAAATGATCATGCTAAGCTTAGAGAAGTTGAACTATGTACTCGTTGATCGCTAGTCTCTTTGAGGACCGCACCTAATAGAAACAAGGAATTAGACTCAGACCTTTAGAGACCGGCTTAGGTACTAGGAATCTATAGGCTGGATGCTATTCTTGAGGCTGAGTATATTGTGTTTTCCAAAATGATAGAGCCCACGTGTGGATTACACCCTAGCTTATACAAGTACCCGTTGGATTAGATACTCCCACTTCGTGTTCAGTTCTTCCAGCTTAGACCATTGCACTTGCTTGAAGCCAAGCAAGATCTAAGTTTGGCGGATCTGATGTGTGATGAGGGCATCAAGCCAATAGAACCAAACAGACCTATGACTAGAGCTAGAGCACGCAAGCTGAGGGAGCAACTAGGAGAAACTGTGGCTGAAGTGCTAAGCAAGGAAGAGGAAGCTTCTACACCAAACCGCACCAAAATCGATAAGAGCCATATTGATGTATTTTCAAGAAGTGCGAAGAAGAAGACAAGGGACTCGGACCAAGATCAAGACCAAGACATTCAAGATCTTCAAGACATTCAAGAAGCTCAGCAAGAGGACCAAGAACCGTCAAAACTTGAGCTGCAAGCAACCAACAAGGCTTGGCCTTTCATTCGGTCCAACAAGGTATGTTTTACTTACATTATGAATGTCTTTGCCGGTCCATCAAACCCAATGGCTCCAGCCTCTTATATTACAGAGTCTTAGAGTCCATAGGCTTTTAAATTTCTTTTAATAAAAGATCAAGGCTTCAGCTTGTAAAGCAAGACCATCCGAACACTAAGTAGTTTCCGCATTTTTTTTTGTTTTGTTTCTTGTTACTTGTTGTTGGGCTGCGACCCA
>OVBA01002506.1:0-33903 GCA_900406435.1 Lepidium aucheri | reverse complement strand
CGAATTTCGTGCTGACGTGGCACTTTTCATTAATGGCATTTTCGTAAATACGTTTTTGTTTATAAATCCGAAAAAGACAAAATGGCAATTAAAAAAACAAGAGTATTTGAGTAATTAATGATAATTTCATACTATTTGTGTTATTTACCTATAATTCCACCATATTTGAGTAAATCACCCTTTTAATAATGTATTTAGTAACAAGCAGACCTATATATACGCCAAAATGAATGTATAGTTTCCTCTATACCTGGGTGAGGATTAATGATCGGGTCAGTGACCAATATACTCTTAATTGAAGAAAAAATGTCTAAGCTACTCCTCCTTTGACTCGTATACTCCTCATATTCTTATTCATTTCATCTCTCATTTTATTTCCTATTTTGCCCTTCTCATTTTATTTAAATGAAAATAATTTATAAAAAAAACTAATTGTTGACTGCTTGTGATTTTGTTGTTATTTGCACCAATATTCATGTGCATAAAACAAATTTTATACTATTCAATTAAACAATTCTATCGGTTCTATTAAATTTAAATATATTGGTTCAATGAAGTGGTTCAAATCAGCTGAGTTAAAAAATCAACTGGTTGAATTAAAATTTCATATGTTCAATATAATTCTATTAATTAGGTTAAACTTCATTGGTTCACTTAATTTCATCGGTTCAGTAGTATAACTCTTTGGCTCAATACGATTTCATTGGTTCAGTAACATAATTCATTTGTTAAGTAAACTTTCATCGTTTCTGTGATATAATTTATTGTTTTAATTAAAAATTAAAATTTATTGGCCAATTCAATTTGAAAATGTGACAAATTCCATAAGATAACTTTGACAAGTTGGCTAATATTCGATGTTGGTTCACAGTATCATAGAACTTTGACATCGGTACACGTACAATTTTATCGATATTCTTTGGTCCAATAAAATTCTATTGATTTAGTAATATAATTGGTTGGTTCACGATATCATAAATCATTACTTGCACATATCTTCCAACATAAGCATAAGATATTAACTAATATTGCTCTAGGTTCACATAAGATATTAACATAATTGTTTGGTTCACTATCTTTCAAACATAATCATGTACTTTTCAATTTGGTTCGAGATATAATAGGCCAATCTTTTGTTATAAGATACTAATATTATGATTTACGATTTCATATTCATTAGGGATCTATTACATTTCTAGTAACATATCATGACTATATATGTTAAGTTTGTTACTTACAATCACATTTGGAAGCCAAAAGTCAATATGATTGTGTAAAATGAAGAATAAGTGTTTGTAATCTTTATATATGTACTACAATACCATAATTGGTTTGATTTAACTATTTATTGTACCTTTATATTAGGGTAAACTAATTATTTGTCAAAACCAGCCAAAATATAACTACGTATATTTATGCACAACTGAAAAACTAGTATAACAATGTTGTAGCAAAAACCAATTATCGGAGATGTCACATTCTTCTTCTTCACGTTCTTCTTCCAATTCTTCTTAACTTCGTCATGTTCTACAGTATATGTTGGAGACATCGAGTATTGACTTTCGTTCTATTGAGCTCTATTCTTTTCTTATTTTTGGTGTTGAGCTCTATTTTTTCTTATTTTTGGTGTTGAGCTCTGTTTATATAAGTTTGGAATTGATAAATTAGTGAACCTGAAAAATTCCACCATTTTTAAACGCATGGATTTTCTTAGCCATGCCATTAATCTGTTTAGAAAGTAGGCAGTGAGTTAATAGGTACAAGTGAAACCACTAGAGCTCTAGAGCCATCAAAACAAACATAAGAAAAAGTTAGTTAATTGTATGTTTACTCCATCGAGAAAGCTGAAGTTGATGACCGCATGAAGAACATTGTATGTCTGAGACGTACGGTATTGACTTTCGTTATGTTGAGATCTGTTTTATTTTCTTTTTTGTGTTGAGTTCTGTTTATATAAGTTTAGGTTTTGACTTCCGTTATGTTCATTATCTTTTTTCTCTTCTATTGACTGATACTTCTCTTTTTTTCTGGGACTGTATTAAGTTTGATTTTGCCTTCAATTTCTATTGATTTGGGCATCTCTTGCTCTTCATTGAATCGTTCTTGAAGGTGAATGTGTAAGCGTGGTGAGGATTTTTGATTTGTAGTTCTCGTGTTTGGTATTATGTTCACTTGGATTAGTTGATCTTTGAAGTTCTCATCAAATCTGGCCGTCCTCAAGATCGATTCAACGCCGATGAGAAAACTCCATGGCTATAAAGGTACTACTTAATTTTGGGTTTTCTCTTTACTGATATATTCCATGCTAAAGACCTTCTGTTTACAGCTTTGTTGATCTCTCTTTTGAGGCTCTTCCAATATTCTTAGATAAAATTGTGTCTCCATGGACTGCTATCTTTTTTTTCTGTGTTACTGGTGTTTGCAGAGGTTTCATATCTATTACCTATGTTTTTCTCGTTTCGATTTACTAATCTAATTTGTATAATCTGTGATTATAGTTTTTTCCTGTTTAAATGGGTAAATATTAGAATGATGAAATTGTATTGCTTTAGTTAGCAAAAAAGATTGATGGACACTCTTATCAATTTTAATTTTGAGTGTGCTTCTTTGTATCAGTGTTTTTTATGCTTTGTTATTATCAATTTTCCACTTAAGACCATGTACATTAGTGAACCTCTTGTAGGGGTTTAAAAAATATTTTAGTATTATTCTGGTAGGACCATGAATAGTGAAGAACTTGCATGTATTTTATTCTTGCATTAGTGAACCCGACGAAGGGGTTCTTAGAAATAAAATGTTATATATTTAAAATATAGATTATTTTTAAATTCATTACAATGTGAATCATTAAACATCAAAAGGTAATTAATCTTCACGACCAAACTTTTGTCAAATATTCTCAACTAAATTAGCTTCAATTGATCATGTATCCGTTGATCACAAATTTGATTGCGAGTGCCAAACATATTACCTACATCGTGAGGGATGTTCGTAGAGTACGACGAATCCACCTGTGAACTTCTGCTTGATTCTCCTACTTTGAAGTCTGATGTATCATACTGAGTGTATCCATCTCTTTTGTTCTCTACTATCATATTGTGCAGTATGATACAAGATCTCATAATCTTTTCTAAGCTTTCCTTATCCCATAGTAACGCTGGCTTTTTAACTATTGCAAATCTAGCTTGCAATACTCCAAAAGCACGTTCGACATCTTTTCTGACGGCTTCTTGACATTCAGCAAATAGCTCAGCTTTACGACCTTGAGGAAGTGGGATGGATTGGATAAATGTTGACCATTTTGGATAAATACCATCAGTAAGGTAGTACGCCATACGATAGGTGTGGCCGTTGACCTTGAATTTAACTTTTGGTGCTCGACCTTGTAAAATATCATCAAAAACTGGTGACCGATCGAGGACATTAATATCGTTTAGGGTACCTGGTAGTCCAAAAAATGCATGCCATATCCAAAGATCGTGGGAAGCTACGGCCTCTAAGACGATAGTTGGCTTTCCCGAACCACGTGTGTACTGGCCTTTCCAAGCCGTTGGACAGTTTTTCCACTCCCAATGCATACAATCGATGCTGCCTATCATCCCCAGAAACCCTCGTACCTCTCCAATATCAAGTAATCGTTGAAGATCATCCGCTGTTGGTCGTCTTAGATACTCATCTCCGAAAATATTTATTATCCCATCAATTAAACTCCGTAAACATAAAAGTGCAGTACTTTGACCTAGTCGAAGATATTCGTCAATCGTATCTCCCGTTTGACCGTATGCCAGCATCGTATAGCTGTTGTACACTTTTGTAGTGCATATAAGATATATTTTCCGTGAGTATTTCTCCTTTGCTGAAAGTATGGAACTTCATTACTTAGACGGTCGAAAATTCGGAGGAACAATTTCTTGTTCATTCGAAAATGCCGCCTAAACATTTGCGGTGGGTATGTAGGATTTTCACGAAAATAGTCATTCCATAATAGAGTGTGCCCTTGTTCTCGTTGCCGTTCGATAAATGCTCTTTTCTTCGATTTTTTGGTAAAGGTTTGCTTAAAAGTTTCCTCGAAGCGGTGGTCGAACATGCCATCAAAATATTCATCAAAACTTGCATCCATTTCAGTAGACGAGGATGAAGACATTTAGATATTGTAGAGATTGGAAGTAGAAATTTTTAAGAAAGCTAATTGAAATTAATAGAAATTTTTTAGAAAGGTAATTGAAATTTATAGAAGTAATTGATAGTAGAAATCGGAAGAGTTTTGTAGTTGAAATTTTTAGAAATTTTAGTAGAAGTTGATAGTGGACAATGTTTCTAGAAATTGGTAAAACAGAAGAACTTAATAAAAGAGAAGAACTTGAAAGAGAAACAAGTTTGTAATGCATATTTTACAAACTTGTGTAGCTTTTAAATAGACAACGAACTATTACTAAATCGTGACCACACAAGTAACCAGTGACCACTTAATGAGTTTACAAACAAAACCCGTGAATCCAAAAGTCTAGAAACAATCAAAAAATCCTCTGATCAGACAAATATGATCAGAGAAACAAAAACCCCGTGAATCCAAAAGAAAACAAACGTGAATCCAAAAGTGAATCCGACAAAAGAAACAAACATGAATTCAGAAGTTTGTAGATGACACATAACCGTGATTCCACTCCATATAACCGTCCTTCACAACACGTTTTCCTGCAACAAAAGAAAAGAAGAAAGAGACAAAAATGTCATTAGTTTCAGCCAAAACGAAATAAACAATCAAATAGGTTAAAGATAAATACAAGTACGAGTTCATTATTCAAAGCATATCAGTTATGAGCTTGTTCTTCAAAGCTACTTCTATATCTGAAAGTGCTTCAGTCTTGGCTAAGAGACGATCAAGGAGTTTTTTCTTCGATATGTTCTCCTTAACAGCAAGCATTGTCTCCCATTTCTCCAACTCTGCTTCATTTCCTACTTTCTTGTGTTTGACAGCCTTGCAGGCCTTAACTCCAGGAGGCCTAACCTCTTCAACGTCAGTCTCCACAGCTTCCTTCCTTTTCTGTTTCCCACTTTCTTTCGCCAAATATGTCGACTTCCACTTCTGATCATACCTGAGCTCTCTCCACGCATGTTCAAGGCTGAACTTGACGTGGTAGTCATTGTAGTAGATGTCATGAGCAGCCTTCATGACATCATTCTTATTTTGACCACTCGATTTTTCCTTCAACGCATCCTCAAAGCTCCCCACAAACTTGCAAACCTCTGCGTTCAGTCTCCCCCATCTTTGCTTGCAATGACTCACCTCTCTAGGTGGTAACTCACTAACATGAGGGCTTGCATTGAAGTACTGTTGGATTCTCTTCCAAAATGCACTGCCTTTCTGCTCATTACTGACGATGGAGTCTTTGCTAGTGTTGAGTCATGCGCTGATGAGAACCAGATCCTCCTTTGGTGTCCACTTTCTCCTTTCCACCTTTGTCTGATCTTCTGAGCTCTGGCTACTAAACCTAGGGAACTCGGACGACTCTACATCTATGGTCTGACTATTCTGGGTAGCTAAGAGGTTAAGAAACCCGAGGGAGTTTAAGGAAAAAGGATCCATTTAAAGAAGTTTTGAAAGATATTGAGGGTTTAGTTTGTGTTTTACAGAAGTTTTGAAAGAGATTGTGGATTTAGGTTGTGTTTTGATTCGGTTTTTAAAGAAATTTTGGCAATGCAATCAATTAACTTACCTCTAACTACCAAGCATCAAAGCATTTATCAAACATTTATCAAAGAAAACATCAAATCATCATTTATAACATCATTTAACACTTAATTAACCATCAAATCACCATTAAGCAACACAGAGAATTAATGAGAACAGAGATTTCCACAACAACCAACCAACAACGAAACCAATTTTAACCTCTACTATCAACACCACACCAACACAGGATAGTACACGTACCTTAAATTATCATTTCAATGATCGTTTCTCCAACACATCAACCTGCGCATTGAGCTTTTGTACCTGTTCCTGCACATGGACTTATATAACAGACATTGTTAGTAAGGGAAATACAACATAAATTTAAAGCTAATATCTAACCTCTACTATCTAAACTGACCTTCAATGTAGCAATCTGATAATGAAGCTTATGCATTCCCTTTATAACTTCCTCAGCCTGATTCACCCGTTTCGTAAGCCATTCGATCTCCTCCTATACACCCACCACCCAAGACTGACGAATATGCAGCCCATTGTCCTGTCATACAACAGGAAATGAGATCAAAAACACATTAAACATATATAATTTAAACACAGAGAGTAGGTTACTCAAACCTATATAATTACTCAAACTTACCTCGTAATTGATGCAAGTGAAGTACCTCTTCCCAGGAAGAGTATCGATCTCTTCCTTCACCTTCACCTCGTTGATGATTCTCCCACCACATGGACACGAAGTAGGAATCCCGTAGGTTCCATCCAACACAAGCAACAACATTTCCGAGTACTCTTTCATGCGCTTCATAAGTTTCCTCTCTTCAGGATCCATACTAATAGAAAACCTGACAAAAGATAAATCTGAAACAATATCAATTCAAATACAGACAAATAATTCAGGTAATTCAAATATATAGAGAAGAGATAGATGTTCGTTTTAACATATAAATTTTAATGAAAAAGACTAAGAGATAGATGTTCGAGAAACCAAACAAGTTGATTTTAAAAGTATGAGAACGATCACTAGAAAAGTAACTATCATTCTGAATGTTAAGTCACTATGTTATTGACTTTAAATCTAAACCTTTTTTTAGCTAGCAATATCATATGAAGAAACCTAATTATTGGATCCACTCTCATTGTCAGTAATCTACATAGACCACTTGTGTTACTCTTCCTTTTCTACGCACTACTCCTTGTTTCCATGACAGAACAAAGTTATATTACGGAACGTTTTTAATGGAAATCAATTAAATCAAGTTGTTATAGTTTAAATCAATTAAATCAATTAAATCCCTAATTTGAAACCTTAATTACCAATTCAAAACCCTAAATTGAAAATCCCCAATTCTAAACCCTAAATTGATAATTCCCAATTCGAGACCCTAAATTGAAAATCCCTAATTCGTAACCCTAAATTGAAAATCTCCAATTCGAAATCCTAAATTGAAAACCCCTAATTCTAAATCCTAAATTGAAAATCCCCAATTCGAAACCCTAATCCCCAATTGGAAATCCTAAATCGAAAAATCCCCAATTCGAAACCCTAAATCCCCAATTGGAAACCCTAAATTAAAAATCCCCAATTCGAAACCCTAATTCCCAAATCAAAACCCTAAATTGCCTAATCGATTCTTGAACCCTTAAAGTAGGAACCCTAATTCCTGAATAAAAACCCACAAACCCGATTTCTAAACCTTAATTTCAATTTACGAAAACCCTAAAAAAAGATTTCAGAAAAACGTTTATCCGAACAAGAAAAACATTTAAAAACAACAAATCTTTGCTATTAAACACTTAATAGAAAAGAAAAAAACGATTTGAAAACCATTCGTTCGATCTCAAAACCAAAAAATCATAAAACCCAAAATATCGTTTCATACATACCTAAATCTACTCGAAACTTACCTCAATGTCTTCGATTTCCCTTTTGCACCCGCCGGAATTTCACGATTTGATGAAGAAACGACCAAGAGCTCTCCGATTTTGAAGACGACGACAAATTGCCTTTCTTGTCGCCACACACTCTCTCGTATGTCTCCAAAAATGAAATGAGGTTGAGAAAACCTAATTCTATACGACCCCTCCAATTCACTCAGAGGTTTCGACTACGAAAAAAAATTTAACGAATACGAGCTCGCCACGTCACAAGAACCCGTCTTTTACGGGTTCTGCGTGGCGAACCCGTGTCTTATATTTTAAACCCATTTAATAATTTAAAATTGGGTCCAATCCTATGAACCTGAGCCCATGAACCTCTTGTGAACCTCTAATGTACATGCTCTAACGTAGTTTATTTTCCAATAATATTTAATAACAGATAAAAGAGTGTAAATTTTTTGAAATGGATCCGAGTTGGTAATTGGTCTCGTTGGTTGGATGTTTTAAAATTTTTGGATAGAAAGGTAAAACACCACTATTTCTTTTAAAAACTCATTTAATCAAATCATTTTTTTCAATTTTTTCGGGAAAGTGTTTGGATCATTTCTCTTTCAATTAAGAGTAACTGAGTCATTGATCCTTAATGATCCAGTTTAGATGTAAAACTTTTTGTTCAAATCAAATAGCCTATATGTTTTCCCACCCATCTTTTACTCTCTCTTCCAAATCTGAAAGTTTTACTTCGTTTGCAGAAATTGTAACAGACTCATCTTTTATCTCTTCATCATCACTCATTGATTAATCTTTATAGTATACATATGAAAAAAGAATTATTATCTCTTCATCATCACTCATTGATTAACCTTTATAGTATACATATGAAAAAAGAATTATTATTATATATCAAATTAGAGTACGTTTGTTTTTTTATAAGCTATATCAAATTATCAACACTAACCTAAAGACCTCTACTTCGAAGTCCGCTTAACACCACTTTTTGAGTATTACAATCAGTAACATGTACCCCATTACCATAAAAAAATACTCCATAAGAAAAATCATCACATAGTTTAGAGACCAATAAAAGTGAGTTTTCAATCTTGGAAAAACTAAAACCTCATTTAAAATGATATTACTGGTTGGAGAGTAGATGGTTATGGATCCTACGTGAGTGATAGAAATAATGTTAATGTCTACAACCATGATAGACTTGTTGTTAGTGTAGGAAGTCGATGCTGCGAGATTAGATGTGGAGGCAATCACGTGTGTGGAAGCCTTCGATTTGGATACCATTCTTGTCCTAACTTATTAGCCACCTGAGAACAAAATAGATTTGTAGAGGATGTCCACCTTGATAATCATTATCATACATGTTGTAGCATTTGATAGCACTATGGCTGATTCGAGTACATATTTGATAGATGGGGTGATGTCACCATTATTGGCAGGAGTTTGATGTTGAGAGAAGCCTCTGCCTCTGATTGAGTATCCACCTCTTCCTCTGTTAGAGCCATGACGACCTTGACCTCTTTGACCTTGCGATTATTGAGTGGAGTTGTTGTGATTGTTGTCATATCTCTAGTAGTCTATCTGGTATAAAGTAGAGTTGTTGCAATTGTTGTCACTGTCGTAGTTAGTTTGTTGAGTTTAAAAGGCCATATGAGGGTTACATTGGTGTCTTCATATGACTAAAGCTTAAAATTAAAATCTTGCACATCAGAGATAACATCATTGAAGGTGGGAGGAGGTTGTTTTGACCGAGATCTTTGTATCAAGGTTGTGATAGAACGTACTCTCTTCCTAAACCATTAAGAAAACCAAAGATTTTGATGGTTTCTTTAGAGCTCAAGGAGTCACAAATTGTCTTGAACTCTCTATAGTATGTGGAGAAGGTCTTTGCAGAGTTGGTAAAAAAATGGAGACTTTGACAGAGTGAGAACTCACGAGCCACCAAAGTTTTGTTGAAGTTTTCTGCTAGAGATAGTCATATGTCACAAGAGGAAGCTATATGCTAATGTATTATATTGATTGAATGATTTACAGGTGATATATATACTAAGTACAGTTCATGAATTATGGTAATTACATATGGAAGATAGCTTAAGTTTAGGGATTGAGTATAATCTGTAATTAAGGAGTATCTTCTTGACACGGCCCCTCAAGATGGAGGGGCTGAGGTCACTCCAATCTTGCTTCTTAATTCATGAAATCTTGCTCTTGGAAGTGGTTTAGTTAAGGCATCAGCAAGCTGATCTTGTGTGTTAACATGAGAGACACAAAGTGTACCATTTTGAACTTTTCCCTGGATGAAGTGATAATCTAATGCCACATGTTTCATGCAAGAATGAAAAACTAGATTGGAACAAAGGAAAGTGGCGCCTACATTGTCGCAGTAAATGATAGTGGAGCTGTGAGTGTTATCCCGAGTTGTGTTAGAAAGTTGCAGATCCATTGGAGTTCAGATGTTGTGTTTGCTACTGCACTGTACCAGCCTCGGTAGATGACCGAGCAACACTGTCTTGTTTCTTAACTGTCCATGAGATGGAGTGCTTCCCAACATATACAATGTACGCGTTTCTGGAGATGTAATCATCATAATCACCAGCACAATCGGCATCCGAATAAGCATGAAAACTAATGGGGTTTTGTGAGGAGAAAAAGAGACCATGAGAAGTCGTACCAACTAAATATCTTAAGACTAATTTTGCAGCTTGTAGGTGATCCGTAGTGGATTTGTGCATGAAGCAGGACAAGCAGTTGACAACAAAACTGATGTGTGGTCGTGTGAAAGCTAAGTACTGCAAACTCCCAACAATTTGACGGTATGAAGTCTGATCAGACAGCAAAGTACCTGAGTTGAGGGTCAGTTTTGGTGAAGTGGCCATCGAAGTTTGAACAGTTTTTGCATCCAGCATGTTGAATCGATGTAGGAGGTCAATAATGTATTTTTGCTGACACAAGTAAAGCTCACGATATATTCTTTGAGGTTCGATGCCAAGAAAATAGTTTAAGTCTTCTGGATCTTTGACAGAGAATCTTTCAGCAAGCAGATAAAGTGTCGATTGAATCATGGACTGATTGTCTCCTGTTACCAAGATATCATCGAAGTAAACCAATAGATAGATGAAGGAGGTATCATGGTGTAGAACAAACAAGGATGTGTCAGCCACTGAGTTGATGAATCCGACTAAGATGAGATAAGATCAAAGCTCATTATACCATGCCCGAGGTGCTTGTCTGAAGCCATAGATGGCTTTATGTAATTTGTAGACCCATGATGGATGATCGTGATCAATGAATTCTGGAGGTTGTTCCATATAGACTTCCTCAGTTGGAGTTCCTTGAAGAAACGCATTGTTCACGTCCAATTACTTGATTTCCCATGAACGAGAGATAGCAATATCGAGAACTAACCATAGCATTGTAGATTTGATTACAGGGCTAAAGGTGGCTTCAAAGTCTTTGCCTTATTGTTGATTGTATCCTCTGGCGACTAAACGTGCTCTGCATCTAGAAAAGGAGCCATCAGATTTGAATTTATTTTTGAAAACCCACTTACATCCGATGATATTTGCATGTGGAGGTTTTAGAACAAGAGTGAAAGTGTTGGTCCGACCACAAGCATCCATTTCGCCGGACATTGCATTGCGCCATCTCTGATCTTTTAACGCTTAAGCAAGTGTGTTGGGTTCTATGGGAACAGTGGACGAGAAATCTGCTGTGAGATTGAACTTGAGTTTTGGTTTTGAGATTGAACTTGAGTTTTGGTTTTGAGATTTTGTTTTTGGCTCGCATAACCATTGGGTGATTGTTGTGCGTTGATGCCGAAGGTTGATTTGTTGATGGTGGAGTTGAATTCGGTGATGAGGTCTGATTCTGGGCTGTTTCTGTAACATTCTCTATTGGGCTTGGGCCTTGGGAGAGTAATGGTGGAGTTTGCCTTAGTTCTAGTATAGATTGAGATGGGTCAATTGCTGGATTATTGGGCCGATGTGGAGATGGGCTTATTTGAGCTGCAACAAGTTGATATATCTCCTATGACAGAGAAATCTGAGTCGTGATATAGTCTTCTATGCCGCAATCATCTTGCTTGTCGAATTCCTGCATCACAGATGGGTTAGAAATTGAGAGCGGAGGTGACTGCTGAGCCGAAGCTGTCTGTATGAGTGGTTGGGTGACTGGTATGAAATCGACAGTGAAGGTATCTGAAGTCAAAGTTGATGTTGTGTTTTTTGGGGAAGATTCTCGCTTTGTGAGAGAGATGAATGGAAAAGTTTCTTCGTCGAATATAACATGGCGAGATGTGTAGATTCTTCTGATGGTTGGTTCGAGATAGAAATATGCTGATTGAGTTAAGGAGTAACCAATAAAAACACAAGCGGCTGAGCATGGTTCAAATATGTGAGTGGTGTAAGGTCAGAGCCATGGGTAGCAAAGACAGCCAAAAATCTTGAGTTTGTTGTAGTTGGGTGATACTTGAAAAGAGTAGCTGATAGAGAGACTCCATCAAGATCATAGGCGAGGGCATTTGGTTGATTAAATATACTGCGGTTGCAAAAGCGCAGGTCCAGTATTCCTTTGAGATTCCTGCTTGTGTGAGAAGAGAGAGGCCAGTTTCTACTACATGTTTGTGTTTCCGTTCAGATATGCCATTCTGTTCTGGTGTGTGAGGTGTGGAAGCGAGATGTGAGATTCTTGCAGCATGGAGATCAGACCGAAGCGCTATGAACTCCCCACCGTTGTCACTATATAAATTTTTGATCCTGCTGCTGAACTTCTTTTCGACCAGACGGGTGAAAGGTCTGAAGGTATCTCGAACTTGAGCTTTGGTTTTTAAGGGAAATAACCAAGTGTATCATGTGTAGTGATCGACTATAACAAGGTAGTATTTGTAGCCATCAACAGAGATGATTGGAGAGGTCTATACATCAGTAAAGAGATATTCAAGTGATTTTGTTTAAACGATAGTTGTTCTGGAAAAAGGTAGCTTGTGTGTTTTATTGATGAGGCAATTAGAACATGACAATGATTGTGACTGTTTCTGGGAACATGGTAAAGAATAATGAGTAACAAGATTATGCAGAATGGAGAGAGACGGATGGCCTAGGCGTGAGTGCCACTTCATGGCAGAAGGTTTTGAGGTTGTGAAGGAAAGATAGGAGATTGGTGGATGTAGGGTAGTGGGCAACTCATACAGTTCATCTTTAGTCTTTCCTTGCAATAATGGGACCACCAAGCTCAATTCCTTGACCTGAAAGTGAGCAGGAAAGAATTCGACAGAAACAAAATTAGCATTGCATAGTTTATGTACCGAGATGAGATTCTTATGTATATTGGGAACACATAAGACTTTATTTAAACTTAGTGTTCAAGATGGAGTAGGTAAAGATAGGGAACCAGTGTTTGTGATAGGGACGTTGGAGCCGTCACCAATTGTAACCATTTCTTCTCCTTTGTAAGGTTGGTGAAGAGAGAGATTAGCTAGATCACTCGTCATATGATGAGTAGCTCCACTGTCTAGGAGCCAAGAAGGAGGTGTGGATGAGTCTACAGCAGCAAAATTAGCTCTAGGCTGCCAAGGAGGAGGTGTGTAGTTGATATGAGAGTTGGTGGGTAATTGTGGGCATATACGAGCACTGTGACCTTGTATTCTACACAATTGACAACGGCCTTGATATCCACAAGATTGACAATTGTCTTGCTGCAGAGCAGCCGACTGATTTGACTTTGGAGAATTGGATTGTTGGTTCTGATTGGATGATTGACGAGGTTTGTAGCTAGCTGTATTGGCCGTGATTGGTTGCTGTCCGGAAGAGGCTGAAGCTGCCAGAATCTCTCATGAAGCTCTGTCATGGTGGGAGGAATGTCCCTGCTTTCAATCTAATCGACGATGTGTTTATAGTCATCTGGAAGACCCTCGAGAATGTACTCGATCTGGTCCTTGTGTTCAACTGGTTTGTCAAGCAAAGCTAGTTGATCAAACCTGTTGGTGAAGCCTTGAATGTATTCAGTTATGGTTTTGGAGCCTTTGCACCAGTTTTTGAGTTGATGCTTGAGCTGTTTGATATGACCATGCCTTGGCTTGGCATATGTGGCTGCGAGGGAGCTCCATATGTCAGATACAAAGTGAGCTCAAGAGAGAGATGACTGGATGGAAGGTGAGATTGCTCTGATGTGACTGCTAAAGAGAAGTCGATCATGTCTAGTCTAAATATTGAAGGCATGATTGGGATTAGAGATTATGTTGGCGGCTGCTATGGTAGGAGTAGGAGCCGATGTGCCATCGAGATGGCCGGAGAGATTGTATCCATCAAGGTGTGCTTGGATCTGGAGACTCCACATGAGATAGTTTGTTGGAGTAAGTTTTGTGACATTGGACATGTTCACATTAAGGAGTGCATTTGGAGTAGTGTTAATAGTTTCTGCTGCAGCGATGGACATGGTAAGAGTGAGGAGAGAAAATGGTGACGAAGGAGGAGTGTAACAAACAAAAAAAGAAAAAAATTGGAATTAAGAGATCGTAATGAGCTATGATACCATGTATGCTAATGTGTTTTCTTATATTGATTGAAGGATTTATAGGTGATATATATACTGAGTACAGTCCATGAATTATGGTAATTACATCTGAAAGATAGCTTAAGTTCAGGGATTGAGTATAATCTATAATTAAGAAGTATCTTCTTGATAGAAGCTATGTTGTTAACATGACCTAAGATTTCTTTGCACAGAGTACGATAAAACCACGAACGGATGAGTTGATGAGTACAAAACTAGGATTCATGCTCTGGTGCATTAGTGGGTAGAGGCACAACACTTCCATTGACAAACCCAATGAGTTTTTGACTTGACAATAAGGGCTTAAATTGTGTTATCCACAAGAGATAATTACTATCATTCACTTTCAATTTAACTGAGCTAACAACATGGATGTTGCTCTGGAAATGGTAAAGGTTTGGAGGAACTTGTTGATTTTGTTGGCCTGCCATTGATGAACCAATTAGAGTTTTAATTGCTCTGATACCTTGAAAGAAGAAAGAAGAATTGCAAAAAAAAACTGTACTTTTCTATTATTTTTCTTAACCTTTTGAGTACAACCATTGATTCTCTTATGTAGAGCAAACCTAAACTTTATAGAGTTAGAGACTAGGTTAAGTTATGAGACTAAGAGGGTAGATTTGTTGTAGAGGTTGACTTGCTTTATCCCAACGTTAATATTTTTAGACTAAATTGCAGGTTCGAATGTTACAGATACTTGGGAAAAGCAATGTAAGGACTATGATTTGTACTTTTGATTTTTCTCTGAGGGAGACTTCATGGGCCTTATCACATATGTTGTTATTGGTCTAATTTAGATTTATTCTATGATTCGATTGTAAATGTGATATGACTAAAAATGTCATATATTATGATTATGGTTATGAATCATGCAATTGTGCAATGCTCAAGTTCAAAAAAATTTCTTTAGAAAAAATGGATTTTTCTTGGTATAATCCACTCAATTATGGTAAGGGCCTAATTGTGCTATGGAATATTATTATTAGTGGAGTTATGTTGTGTTCTAGCCTTTTCACTAAGGTTTCTCATTATTTGTGCTTCTTGTTTGAGGTGGTTTTGACTCTGTTGTTTCATGGGTTGTTGTGAACTTTTTTTTGTGCTACTCATTTGAATAGCAGAACTAGTAGATAGATTAAACATTATGTTGTTCACACCCGAAGAGATTCTGCCATAACTCAATCCACTACTGAAAATCCCATTAGTAGTCATCTGACGTCAGTTCCAGAATATCTAAGATTAACATTCCTAATCATGTTACTTGATGGCCTAAATGCCACACTGTATATGATTTTTCAAAGCCTTGGTTTTACAAAACACCTAGTAGATGTGAAATAAGTTTGCTCTACTAATGGTGGAAAATTCAACTCAACCCGCTAATGAATTCTGTTTTGAGGCTTGAAAAAATCTATCAAAGATGGATTTTGATATTCATATCGGCTAGAAGATTTTAGGTTTCCTATGAGTATTACCAAAAGATGATGTCCCTTTTGAGACAGTCACAATAAATGTTGGAAACGGGAATGCACAATTTCCATCTTGAACGAGTCTACCATGTAATTCTTTTGCATGTACAAGAGTCCAAAACAATGTCTCAGTTTTTGTGAGTCCAATTTCTTATATTTTGCAGGTACATTAGTCCTAATTCATGTCGACAAAACCTTATTTGTTGTGTTACAATCCTTGTGTTATTTCTTCCATTTCTGTTCCATGCCCTTTCAATTGATTCTTTAACATCTGGCTTATTGAGGAACTTTTGTCAAACCTTAATTTACCTTTTAAAGAGTCATTTTGTTCCCTCTTAAGCATAACCGACTTATGGTCTGATCCCCTCTTATCCATAAAATTTTATATAGCTTCAGGGAAGGTTTTTAGCCACACAGTGTTCCCAAACACTTAGCCAAAGTTGCTCTCGAACCACAGAGTGTGTCTCATCTCAACCCATGAGAATGAATTGCATGTACTTGAGAGCTCAAACAACTTACAATATTTAATCATGTCAAAAAAATCTCTACACTCAGCATCACTCCTTATAGGCCCACCTATCTTTCATCTGCAATGTAGTATAACATTAAAATCACCAAACACACACCATCTCTCCTGTCTTGTTACTTTGATTCTCATAAGTCATAATTTTTCCTATATTCCAGGTTGAGCTTTTCGAGAACCATAAACACAAATCATATAGAAGAAGGTATTTCCAATAGATACAAAATCGTCAATAACATTCTAATCCATAAACTTAATATCCATACAAACAGAGGCTTTCCAAAAAATTGTCAACCTCTGATATGTATGGTTTTAGCATATATTAGGAGTCTCATTTAGCTACTTTCCGCATATATTTCTACTGCAATCTCATCATTTTAGTGTCCAAATAGTTTCATTCATCTACATTAGCATACACGTTGCATTCGAGGAGATTTTAGGTACTGGAAGCGCAAAAATGGAGCATTCAGGACAAGGAGATGCTAAGGGATGAAGGAGCAGCACTTGGAGTCTGATTGGAGTTAGATAACGTCAGAGATCAACCCAACCTTAGGTGAGCTCGAGCTGAGATAGAGCTTAACTGAACTCGAGATGCATTAGAGCCTATTGTGGGGATTCGGATGCACACATGATGCACGTTCGAGCTGCAAATCAAGCGGATTATGCTTTGGGCTACAAACTCTCTTCTGATGAGCCATTTCAGCATTTGGATCGAATTTGAAGTCGACATTCATTGCAGGCTAGACTTTTCCTACTAGGCTGAATTCGAACAAGGGTTATGCCAGACTTAGTATAAATTTCTAGTTTTTTCCAATCTAAACATCATCAAAGTTGTTCCAATCTAATCTCAGAACAAAACCTTGAGTTTTCGAGTTATTTTATGCAATTTAGTTTTACGTTTAGTGTTGATTTCAATTCTTGTTCAAGTTCATTGTTAATGTTATCTGATAACTATTTCACACCTGCTGTTAATTTTATGAGTCCTGAGTAGTTCACATAGGGCTCTTGAGGATAAGTAAGGTTGGCGTGGATCTTAGGTTTTCTAAGTTACTTGAGGTTAGGAATGCTTAGATCTCTTCTGATTTGGTGCTATTAATGCTAGTTTCATTCTGATCAACTGAAGCTTGTTCTCATACGTTCTAGCACCCGATAGGTGTTTGATAGAACGTTTGACTAAACCACTTCAGAGATCCACACGCTTAGCTCGAGGGATTGAATGTCTGAGGTGTGAATCGGCTACAAGCGAGTTGATTGTTCATGCCGGTTAAGTTATCAAATGCCTATGGCGATAGGGAGTTTTAATAGCTCGATCAAGTCTATTTACCACGAGAGTGGATTCATTGCCTTGTGTTCTCGCTGCCTGGAGGTTAGCTCTATTGAGTGTTGCCAAGCGCTTAGTTGATCTAGGAGTCACGCTGATCCATGATACTCACTTCTCAAGAACCTGTTTTTCTCACCCTGCGCTTAATTTATTTTTATTACTTGTTGTTATTTACTACTTTGCTTTGTTTCTCTCTATTTACTGTTTATTACTTTATTTACTTTTAAGTTCAACTTAATTGATGCTCAAATCTAACTTAGGTGTTTAGACAAAATTCACTCTGATTGGCTTGGATTAGAGTAGTTAACTGCATCCTGATTGATAGCTACACTTCCAGTTGGTTTGACACCTATTATACTACACCGACATCTTAGTGTAATAGGATTAGAAAGCGATAGTAAAATCTTGTTATCAAATTGGCGCCGTTTCCGAGGATCAAACCTAGGTCACCCACGTGATAAGCGAGAATACTTACCACTATTCTACAACGACATCTTAGTGTAATAGGATTTGAAAACAATAGTAAAATCTTGTTATCAAATTGGCGCTGTTGCCAAATGGGTTTCTGCTAGTTACATTTAGGATTGTTAACTTTCTTAAGCTCAAGTTCTTTTTGTTTCTTGTTACTTACTCATCTGTGATACTGTCTTTGGTGATCTGTTTCAGGCAATTTTTACATTCAGTAAGTCAACTAGACCCTACTGCTCGAGTTGAGTTCACGCATTGTATGTAGACATGTTCATAGGGGAATCATAACCTTCTCCAACCTCTTGACAATATTGACCAGCTTCCACGCAAGTTGAAAGCGCAGAAACAACCAACTCCAAAGTGCACTAGAGGATCCAGCTGACATGGATCCCCCAACAAACTCGAACACAAACCAACTTCCTGCGAATACAGCCAAATTCCGTTGGATGAACCTCCATAGAGGAGGCCACAAATAATCAGAGCTGGCGATGCACCAAGCAGTCATACCCATAGACATGGGATCGTGCCTCCGACTATCCCGAACAAAAACTTCGAGATCAAGACAGTCTTATTTCCATGATCTAAAATAGTCAGTTTCATGGAGTACCCTCTGAAGACCCTCTTGATCACTTTGACGAGTTCGAGCGCATTTGTGGACTACAAAGACTCAATGGAGTCAGTGAGGATGCAGTTAAACTGAGGTTGTTTCCATTTTCTCTAGGAGACAAAGCCCGTATTTGGGAGAAGCATTTATCGCAAGGATCTATCACTTCTTGGAATGACTGCAAGACTACTTTTCCTAGCAAGTTCTTTTCGAACTGCAAAGCTAAGGAGTGCTATCTCAAGCTTTACGCAGCAGAACTCTGAAACATTTGCTGAAGTCTGGGAGCGATTCAAGACTTATCAATCACAGTGCCCCCATCATGGTTACCCAACAGAAAATCTGCTTAGCAACCTCTACAGAGGTGTTCACCCTAACATCCGAAGGCCCTTAGACACAACCAGCAATGGTAATTTCCTCAACAAGGACGTGAATGAAGGTTGGGAGTTAGTGGAGAATATGGCACAAGCAGATGGGCAGTACAACGAGGATTACGATAGAACCTTACATGGTACAATAGATACAGATACAATCAGTAAGAAGGAGCTCAAGGCCCTAAACAAAAAAATTGACAAGCTGTTGCTGGTACAACAAAAACATGTTCACTTCATGACTGGGAATGAACAAATTCCGGACAAGGAGGATGATCAGGTTGAAGAGATTAGTTATTTGCAGAATCAAGGTAAGGGTTACAAGCAGAACAACAACTACAAGCAACACCCAAACCTCTCCCATTGGAGTAACAATGTAGCAAATCCCCAAGACCAAGTATACCCACCTAAACCCCAGAATGTTCAATCCAAAGCTTTTGTCCCTAAGCAGCAATATCACCAGAGTTTCCAACTAGCTCCGACTATGCCTCTTGGGTATGAAGCGCAAGCTCTAGCAACTGGTACACAACCACCAAAGTTTTTGACTTTGCTCCAAGAGATACTTAAAGGACAGAAAGCATATGCTACTGAAGTAACAAATAAGTTTGCAGAGGTACACTCCAAGATTAATTCCTCTCACAACGATCTCAACTGCAAGTTTGAGACACTGAATGCAAGGCTCAAGTATGTAGAGAATTAGCAAGCATCGTCTTCTACTGTAAAGACAAATGGACAACTTCCAGGGAAAGCAGTCCCCAATCCAAAGGAGTATCACACCAATCCTATCACTCTGAGAAGTGGACCTGAGTTCCTGATTCGAGCAAAGAATTCTAAGGATACTGAGGATAGGAAGGTTTAGGAGGGGGAGAATTCTCTCATCAAGTATCATGCCTAAAATTCTACCACAAAGGTTTCACCCAAACCAGAGACTCGATCTGGAACTGATCCTAAGCCACTACCTTTTGAAAATCTCTTGCCTGAAGCTAAGCTCGACACACCAGACCAAGTTAAAACCAAATCCAAGGCTTCAGATGCTTCCCCAACTTCAGTTGTTCAGGAGAAGAATAAGTCTTTTGTTCCACCACCTTACAAACCCTAATTGCCTTTCCCTCAAAGGTTCAAGAAGGATCTGACTGAGAAATATAAAGCCCTTTTTGATAAGCAAATAAAGGATTTTGAGGTGAAGATTCCCATCTTAGATGCGTTTATATTGATACCTCCTCACCAAAAATTTCTGAAAGAAGCGGTTAAAGAGAGGACTCAAGAAATCAATGGAATGGTAGTATTGCCCGATGAAATTAGTGCTATAATACAGAGGAAGGTTGTGCCGAAAAAGCTTGGTGATCCTGGAACTTTCACAATCCCTTGCTCGCTTGGACTCCTATCATTCAGCAACTATCTCTGCGATCTTGGTGCTTCAATCAGTCTCATGCCTCTTTCAGTTGCAAAGAGTTAGGTTTTATCGACTACAAACCTTGCAAGATCTTGTTGGTTCTAGCGGATAGGTCAGTGAGAATCCCTCATGGCATTTTAGAAGATCTTCCTATGAAGGTTGGAGGAGTTGAGATACCTATAGACTTTGTTGTTCTGGAGATGGAAGAAGAGCCTAAAGATCCTCTGCTATTTGGAAGACCTTTCTTGGACACAGCAGGTGCATTATTGATGTCATGAATGGGGTAATCGAGCTGAATCTTGGTCTGAATCTTAAAATAAGTTCAACATCAATAATGTGATTAAGAAACCAACGATTGAGGATCATGTGTTCTCACTTCAAGAAATGGACGCTTCAGCTGATGAGCTGTTAGAGGAGTTGGCAGCAGAAGACCAACTAAACTTGCTTTGACTAAGCCAGCCACTGAGGGGTACTTGAGTATAGAAGGTGAGTGCTATAGGAAGCTACTGGATTCTCACAGGCCAGTCAGAAGTTTAGTGGTGATTGAAGAATTGGATGAAACATGTTCTAAGGGTAAAGCAGTAAGCCTACACACGACTGTATCTCTGCCAGACTTGATCCCGAGACTCGAGTTGCAAGAACTCAAATGCACTACCCTTCCAGTCGCTGATGATTGGTCCGAGCTCAAGGCACCCAAGTGGAAATGAAACCACTTCCTCCAGGGCTAATGTACGCTTTTCTAGGCCCTGATTCTACTTATCCAGTAATTGTCAATGATGCTTTGAGTGATGATGAATTGAACATGTTATTGGCTTAGCTTAAACGATTTAGGAAAACTATAGGATATAATCTTAGTGATATTAAAGGCATATCCCATAGTTTTTGCACACATAGGATACACTTGGAGGATATGTCTCACTCTAGCATAGAGCCCCAGATGAGACTGAACCCTAATCTTAAAGAAGTCGTGAAAAAGGAAATACTTAAGTTGCTAGATGTTGATGTTATTTATCCAATCTCTGATAGCAAATTGGTTTTACTTGTGCATTGTGTTCCTAAGAAGGGAGGAATAACTGTGGTTAAAATTGATAAAGATGAGTTGATACCTACTAGAACTATAACGGGGCATAGGATGTGCATTGATTATAAGAGACTCAACTCTTCCACTAGGAAAGATCATTTTCCTTTACCCTTTATTGACCAGATAATAGAAAGGTTGTCCAACAAAAGGTATTACTGCTTCCTTGACAAATATAGCGGATTCTTTCAAATCCCTATACATCCAAATAATCAGGAAAATACTACATTTACTTGCCCTTATGGCGCATTTGCATATAGACTAATGCCCTTTGGTTTGTGTAATGCTCCTACTACCTTCCAAAGCTGCATGACATCTATTTTTTCAGATTTAATTGAGGAGATGGTAGAGGTATTCATGGACGATTTCTCCGTGTATGGCTCTTCCTACTCCTCTTGTTTGTCAAATATGTGCAGGGTCCTCAACAGGTGTGTAGAGACAAACCTGGTACTAAACTGGGAAAAGTACCATTTCATGGTTAAGGAAGGGATAGTGTTTGGACACAAGATTTCAGAAAAGGGTATTGAAGTCATGGTTCACCTGCAGCCTCCTAAGACAGTGAAGGATGTTCAAAGTTTTCTAGGTCACACTGGGTTTTACAAGAGATTTATCAAGGATTTCTCATAAATTGCAAGACCACTGACACGCCTACTGTGCAAAGAGGACGAGTTCAATTTTGACTTTGAATATCTTGAGGCATTTCCGAAGATCAAAGAAGCTTTAGTGTCTGCTCTAATAGTCCAAGCTCTGGACTGGACTCTTCCATTTGAGATCATGTGCGATGCTAGTGACTTCGTTGTAGGAGCAGTTTTGGGTCAGAGGAAGGATAAGAAGCTGAATGTGATAAATTACGCCAGCAGAACGCTTGACAACGCCCAAGTCAAGTATGCAACCACGGAAAAGGAACTTCTTGCTGTAGTCTTTGCATTTGAAAAGTACAGATCGTACCTGGTTGGATCCAAGGTGATTATCCATATTGATCACGCAGCATTGAAGTACCTGATGAAGAAAAAGGATACTAAGCCCAGATTACTGAGGTGGATACTGCTGCTTCAAGAATTCGACATGGAAGTAGTGGACAAACGTGGGGTGAAAAATGGAGTGGTGTATCACCTGTCAAGAATGATGATAGATGACTCGATCCCTATTGATGACACCATGTCAAAGGAGTAGCTTATGACTCTAAATGCAGAGGAAAATTGTTCTCAAATCAGTAAGAAGCTCGCTGGATCCGCTCTGCCTTGGTATGCAGATTTGGTCAACTACATGGTTGTTGGTGAAGTGCCTAAGTGTATGGACTCTTATCAGAAGAAGAAATTCTTCAGAGACATAAGTCACTACTTCTAGGATGAGCCCTATTTGTACAAAAAAGGATCAAATGGTTTATTCATGAGGTGTATAGTAGAGGAAGAGGTCCAGGTTGTTCTGGAGCACTGTCATGGGTTAGCTTACGGTGGTCATTTTGCCACGTTCAAGATAGTTCAGAAGATTTTACAGTCAGGTTTATGGTGGCCAACTGTGTTCAAGGATACTCAAGCTTTCATCTCCTAATGTGATCCATGTCAAATAATGGGGAACATCAGCAAGAGAAACGAAATGCCACAGAACCCGATTCTAGAAGTCGAAATATTTGACTGCTAGGGAATCAATTTTATGGGACCATTCAACCCACCGTCACATGAAAATCGCTACATTCTCGTGGCAGTTGATTACATTTCCAAGTGGGTTCAAGCTGTAGCTTGTTCCATTAACGATGATAAGGTTGTTATCAAGCTGTTTAAGAGCATCATTTCCCTAGCTTTGGAGTACCTCGAGTGGTCATAAGTGATGGAGGTTCCCACTTCATCAATAAAGTGTTTGAGAATCTGCTGAAGAAGCATGGAGTTAAGCATAAGATAGCTACACCTTATCATCCACAGACCAGTGGCCAAGTGAAGTCTCAAATAAGCAGATCAAGGCTATGTAGCACGAGTTATGGGAGTTTTAAAACGAAATTGGGCAGTCAAGTTGGATGACACACTATAGGCTTACAGAACAACTTTCAAATCTCCTATTGGAAGAACTCTGTTTTAGCTACTATATGGGAAGTCATGCCGTTTGCCGGTTGAGATAGAGTACAAGGCATTGTGGGCAACAAGGTTCATAAACTTTGAACTTAAAACTGCTCAGGAGAAAAGCCTTATGAATCTGCATGAGTTAGAGGAAGACAGACTTGAGGCTTATGAGAGCTCAAAAGTGTACAAGGAAGAACTAAAGCCTTCCATGACAAGAAGATTGCACCCAAGACGACCACACCTAATGATCAAGTTCTTCTGTTCAACTCGAGGCTTAAGTTGTTTCCTCGAAAGCTGAAGTCGAGATGGTCTGGTCCATTCCAAGTCAAATACGTTCTACCCTACGGAGCTATCACCTTGATCAACAAAGATGGCAACGATTTCACTGTGAATGGTCAAAGAGTTAAGCTGTACCGAGCAGATGAGACCATTCCCGAGAGAATTTATGTTTCTCTCCATGAACCAACCCACCTTTGAATGGTCTGAAAGTCAAGCTCAGTGACTCTAAACAAACACACTTGCGAGGTAATCTCATGGTATCCTTGTACATTTTTAATTAAGCTTTAAAAAAATTTCTTATATCTTTTTCGTATAACCTTTGAATCTCAGGGCGTTACAAAGTGGTCAACGGGTGACATGATTAAGTTTAGCGGTTTTGGCGGGGAAAGTTGAACCATGACGAGCCATACTACAAAATTTTTGATCACATCACCCAACAATGAGAAATGACTCAATAAAATGTCTAGAGGTACGAGTTGACAGAGAGTAAATTAGACGAAGGGGCAAAAAATTAGAATCTGGTGGAAATTGTGGCTACTCGAGTTGGCACATAGAGTCTGAAAAAGAGTGATGTGCAATATCCACCACATTTTAGAACGAGTCCACCGTATCCTTAAACTTTGCATTTGTCTGCACCATCACATGCATTTACTTGTTGAAATGAGCATGTCCCCACGTTGAGCACATAGGTGAGATTAAGTGTTTGTCCACAATGCAATAATTTCAAAGAACTGCACATTGTTACGTCATGTCTTCTTTTGTTGGTCACGAGCAAAAGAAAAGAAATGGTGTTTTGGTTGAATTAGTGTATTATACTGAGTGATTTTTCTCTTTAGATTGCTTCACCTTCCACCCACCTTAGATCACACTCGAACCCACATTTCTCTCTCATTAAATCATTCACTTTCTCTCCATTGTTTGTAACGAACACAAGGTTTCTTTTGCAAAGATTTATAGCTAAGGTTTAGGTGACTTTGAAGATTTCAACACTGCCTTTGGACTCGATCACCACTGAATCTTCTTTCAAAACACCACGCGCCATCTTTTGTACTCGATCGCTATTCGAGCCCCACTTGAAGCTCATACGCTACCGTCAACAAAAACCAAGTATACGTTGAAGTCGGTTTCATATAAGGAGACTAGTGAGTTGAGGTTGTTATTGTTGCAATCCACGTCTGAAGAGATAACCATGAGAAGAATAGGAGAAAGTTCTTCGGGATGATGATTAACGCGCTCAATGGCCGATCATCCAATAGATGTTGACAACGACAACTCGGGTTCAGAATCTCTATAATTGATTCGTAGAACTTGGCATAGTAGAAAAAAGGTTATGACATAGCTAGAAACGGTTGAAACAGTGGAGGAGATTCAGAGTGACTCAAGTGGAAACAATAGTGGACTTGATAATTGGAATGACAAGAACCTACCATAGAACATTAGTTTCAAACAGGCGCTTAAGGACCTTAAGCAAGTGAATGCGGAGGCAACGAGATACCTTCACCACGAGACCATGATGCAGTTGGGCATCGCAAAAGATGTGGATCAAATACTCGTGAATGTTGGACTCACATAATTCGTCTTGAATGCAAGTGAGACTTACGCCGCTGAAACTATTCATTTCCTTGCCTCTGTAGAGCTACGAGAAATAGGTGGATTTAGCGCATTGACTTTCGTGGTCAACGGCAGGAAGTATTCATTATTAGCGTTGCAGTTAGAGAAACATTTTGATCTTCCGCCATTTGATGGAAATGACACCGCTTTTGATGGTCAAGAGCTCAATATTTTGTGGCAAGTAATAGCAACACCAGAAGATTACAATGCTTCTCGCAACAAGAGTACGAGAATCCAAAACCCTACGATTCCGTACTTTCATAAAGTGTTTGGTATGTCATGTTTTGCAAGACATGAGTCTGGAAACGTTAGGCGACCGAAGCTGGAAAAGATAGACAAATCGCTTTTGGGCACCCTTTATAGCTACGACCATGTGATGCAATATTTGGGAAATCAGAGCAAGAACAGGTTCACTAAAGCTTTGATGAAACAATTGGTTAGTTACAAGGGTTGGGTGAGGCTGTTGAAGTCTAGGAACAAGGCTTATATTTGCGTTGGAGGAATATTAACGAGAATAATGGAAGCATGCAATTTAACAATCCGATCGAAGGAATCCATACCTCCCACATACATCGATCTGACGTACCTCCTCCACCACAAATTTCTGAAGAAGGGTCCATGAAAAAGACATTGGCTATAAAGGTTTATAATGACAGGCGCAAGCTCGGAATCACTCATCCGGCTTCCAAAGAAGGACTACACGAATCTAGCACTCAAGCGCAATTTAGCTTTTATACCATCGGCGCATTGCTTCACTGAAAGTCGACCTCGAGTTAATCACAGAGAGCAAGTTTCAGAAGCTCTAGGGCAGAGTCTTGGCAAACCTGAGTGTTATTATTTTGAAGACTATGAAGACCCGAGGATGTCAAAGGGCCTACAGGAGACGCACAAACACATTGGTCTTCTCTTGAAGCTAGGATAATTGCACACTAACACATTAAACAGTATGATAAATAAGCTCAGTAATCTCTCGGTCAGACAAAGCTTAAGAAAAAGGCACGAGAGTACACCTTTAGGGATCAGGGAACCAGCGCCTCCGCAACTTCGACGATCAGCCTCAACATCAAGACAAGTCATGACGTGCTGGCCACCGATGCAGCCACACAAAGCATCATCGTGTGACCACTGGACCCTGCCACAACCTCAACAAAGGGAAAAAATACCTGAATTCCACGCCTTTGATCTGAATTCCACTCTGGAAATAGAGCAACAATCTGAGTCTGGTGGTGTGCAACACACTTTTACTACTGAGCGTACACCAAGCTTAACCTAGAGCAAACTTTTGAACCACCCAGACAATGCAGAGCAACGAGTCGGCAATCCACTAGTCGCTCCCATAGAGAGCAAACTCAGAGTCTTGAGCCCCAATTACAACCTGAGCTACAATCTCAACACTTAACACTACAAACAAGACTTCCCTGGCTTGATACTAAGGGTTCAACATCACAACATTTCACGCCGCAACCTGGGTTTAGCAGCCTCGATTTGTTTTGTTCAACTTCTCAACCATACACGCAGCCACCTAGGTCTAGTACCACCAATCAGTTTGGCTCGAGCTTGCAGCAATTCATACAGCCGCAGGGATATAACTTCTTGGATCCCATGGGCTCGGCATCATTCCATTATGGAACTCCTACCGAGCCGCAGACTCAGGATGACGACAGTATGAATATAGACCCTACTAGATGGTCCTTATTTCACTGAGCTATAACCCTTTAATTCCTCTTGTACATACCGTTGCATGTTTTTCTTATGTTTGCTACTCTAGAATCCTTATTCTTTCTTTTATCTACACAAGGGACTGTGTGATTTAAGTTTGGGGGAGGATTTTAGAGGATACTTTATTATGTTTTCTCTGCTCTTATTTTTGATTCTCATGCACTCATGTTAGTCATTTATAAAAGTAAAAATACTAAAAAACCAAAAAACAAAACAGAAAAACCAAAAAAATCAAAAAAAATCAAAAAAAATATATTCAGAAACACGTAAATAGCGTGTCATGTAGGTTGCATTCATGTAGGATCGAGTCTAGTCATGCATTGCGGATTATGATGATTTCACCTTGGAAGCTTGCTGATTTATGTGCTAAATTCACTGCCTTGGGGTTAATGTTGTTTGATGCTTGCTTTCTGGTTAGAAATGTAAGATTGCACCATGCTAGGAATATTTAATCTAAGCTTCATATCTTGGTTGAATTTTGCTATGATTAGACGCCACTCATTGGTAAGTGAGAACCTAAAACGGATGATTAATTATCAAGTCTTTGCATTGAGTTTGAACTTGTGAATCATAAAAATATTTGGATTTTCTTTCACCATCTGCTTCTATCATGCTAATCTAAGTAGACTCCCACCTTGACTCTTACCTCCTTTCGAGCCTTGTATTGTGTTGTGTGACTGTGAGACCTATTTTTGGTCTAATCTTGGTATAAAGTGTTAGGTGAGCGCCGACATGAACAAGGTTTCATGTAGTTTCTGGTTCATGTTTTTTGAATCAGACTAGCCGTATGTGGTTTATGGGTGTGGGATGCTTGTTTACTATGGTTGGGAAAGGATTGAAGAATTAAATAAGAGAATGAGTTAAAGAGTCTAAGGAGAGAAAGGGCACAAAACGTATGTATGTTCTAGTCAAAGGTTTTGGGAAATTAAAATTTGGAATTGGGTTCTAAGAAAGAAAAGATAGACAAAGCTTGGAGTGTCTTGTGTATTAAAAGGGAAAATAGAACCAGAGCTGTTATGTTTTATGATCCAAAACCGCTAGAAGAGTTGAGTTAAGAAACCCCTCTCCTTAGATTAGCAATGCAAAATAAGCTTCTAAAGTTGATCTTATTGAGCGTTTGGCTGAAAGAAAAAAAACCATCTTTGTTTAAAAGGGTAGAATTAGGATCAGACTTTGGGTTTTAGAATGAATAGGTTTGAGCTTGAGTTGGGTACTGGGGAGATGAGACCTTGTTTCTGTATGGATCTATTGGTTTTCACCTTTAGCCTTATGCTAAATCTTGTTCCATTCTGAGTGATCCTTGTACAGATTTGATGAACCAATACATTGAAGAGATCATTTTAATCTCTTAGACCATCCCTTAGCCAAACGAGTTTTTACAAAATGTTCTCCAAGCAGTTTATGCGCTTAAACCCTCGCCGTTCTTTTTTTGATTGGCTGATTTAGATTCAAGTATTCTTTTTTCATGTCTTTTATGGATGGCTGTTCTCATTCCGTCGGAGGCGATGGAAGCGGTGCCAATAGCTTGATTCATGGTTTGGATTGAATTGAATGTTAAAAGGAGTTGTTTATTTGAATGAAATTGTAGGTTGAGCTAGGACTTAGATCGAACTGTGATTTACATGGCTAACATTTTCAGAGTATGACTTGTTGAGTATTGCAGCCTAGAACATCAAAACAGGACATTGAGTTTAACATCTGAATCAGCTTGCTATGGTTTTGAATCCCCATTAAGCAACCTTTTTTCCAAATTTGTTCTTGTCTGTTTGTTTGAGGGCAAACAAATAATAAATTGGGGAGTTGATATGTATGGTTTTTAGCATATATTAGGAGTCTCATTTAGCTACTTTTCGCATATATTTCTACTACATTCTCATCATTTTAGTGTCTAAATAGTTTCATTCATCTACATTAATACACGTTGCATTCGAGGAGATTTTAGGTACTAGAAGTGCAAAAATAGAGCATTCAGGGCAAGCAGAGGCTAAGGGATGAGGGAGCAGCACTTAGAGTCTGACTGGAGTTAGAGAACGTCAGAGATCAACCCAACCTTAGGTGAGCTCGAGCTGAGATCGAGCTTAGCTGAACTCGAGATGGACTTGAGCCTGTTGCGGGGATTTGGACGCACACATGATGCATGTTCGAGCTACAGATCGAGTGGATTATGCTTTTGGCTAACTTTCTTCTGATGGTCATTTTCAGCATTTGGGTCGAGTTTGAAGTTGAGATCCACTGCACGCTGGACTTTTCCTACTAGGCCGAATTTGAACAAGGATTATGCCAGACTTAGTATAAATTTCTAGTTTTTCCAATCGAAACATCATCAAAGTTTTTATTACTTTTCGTGCAAGCAGAATTTTTTAGCGTTTGTAATCTCAGAACAAAGTTTGAGTTTTTGAGTTATTTTATGCAATATAGTTTTACGTTTAGCGTTGATTTCAACTCTTGTTCGAGTTCATTGTTAATGTTATCTGATAACGATTTCACGCCTGCTGTTAATTTTATGAGTTCTGAGTAGTTCACCTAGGGCTCTCGAGGATGAGTTAAGTTGGCGTGGATCTAAGGTTTTCTAGGTTGCTTGAGGTTAGGAATGTTTAGATCTTGTCTGATTTGGGCTATTAATGCTAGTTTCATTCTGATCAACTGAAGCTCATTCTGAGACATTCTAGCACCCAGTAGGTGTTTGATAGAACGTCTGACTGAACCACTTCAGAGATCCACACGCTTAGTCTGAGGGATCGAATGTCTGAGGTATGAATTGGGTCCATGCAAGTTGATCATTCATACCGGTTAAGTTATCATACGCCTATGGTAATAGGGTTTGTTAATAGCTCGATCAAGTCTGTTTACCATGAGAGTGGATTCATTGCCGTGTGTTCTCGCTGCCCAGAGGTTAGCTCTATTGAGTGTTGTCAAGCGCCTAGTTGATCTAAGAGTCACGCTGATCCATGTTACTCACTCCTCAGGAACCAGTTTTCTCACCCTGCTCTTGATTTATTTTTGTTACCTGTTGCTATCTACTCATTTGCTTTGTGTTGACTTTTTTTACTGTTCTTTACTTTATTTACTTTAAATTCAACTTAATTGATGCTCAAATCTAATTAGGTTGTTAGAAAAAATTCACTCTGATTGGCTTGGATTGGAGTAGTTAACTGCATCCTGATTGATAGATACACTCCCAATTGGTTTGACACCTATTATACTACATCGACATCATAGTGTAATAAGATATGAAAACGATAGTAAAATCTTGTATCAACCCCCACTTAAAATCATAGGTTCCACCGTATATACTCTATCATAGCCTAGCCAAACTTGTAGGTCTACTAGCATATTCCTTGTTTCTATTAAGTACAAAATATCCAGAAAGTGTTCTTTGCGCATCTCCCAGAGTCTAGGAATTGTCAAGGTTTGAGACCTTCGCAAGCCTTGGCAATTCCATCTAATTATACTCATTGATGCTCAGGCAGTCCCTTTTTTGGAACCACCTCTAATTTAGGACGCTTGATATGTCCCATTGGTTCTATTTCCTCTTCTTTTCCTTTCCATTTTTTTGCAACCTCAACCATTGAGCTGTCGCTTTGTTTATTTCAATGTTGTCCATCTTATCTCCAGTAGTTCATGTGCTCTGTATTCTAGTTGTTCATTTCTTACCAAAGAGCTTCTTGTCATCCACCTATATCAATGCCAGAGGTGTACCAGTTTCATTGATCAGAGCCTCGAAAGCATGATGTTGATCCTAGGTAGCTGGTTCCATTATCAAAGGTGTTAGTGCTTGAGTAGCCACCTTCTTATTATTTGAGCTTGCCACCTTATTTCCTAATGCAGTAAGTTCTGTGTTCTTAATCCTTATCTCGGAAGCTTCATCTTGTCTTTGTTTCACCAATACAGGACAATAATCTTTCTCGTGTGTTAACCTCTGGCATTGGTAGCACCACTTTTGTATACGTTCATAGTTGAAATAAACCTCAACTTTCTCCCTGTGAGGAAAAATGATCTGGGTAGACCTACTCACTGGTTGAGACACATTAAGCAAGATTTTCACCAGCATATACTCCTTTGTTTGTGATTTCAAAGGGTCGAAATCCACTTCTAACACATGTCCAATAAGCGTTTCAATAGTTTTAATCGTCGAGACAATAAAATGATTCATTGAAAAGTTCCATATTTGGAACCAAAATAGGTACAAACTCTAAGTACTCCTCTGACGGATTCTCGATCCACTTTTCCATGGACTCCCTTCTCAAAGACTTCATCTGAATCATATTGTTTATCAAACAGAAATTGAAATTTTTTTTTTTACAGAGCCCCCTGTGAATTCTTCCTTGTTTTTGCCATTTCCTTGGCATATCCAAGATGAGGCTATTCATATGCATCCTCCTTTAATATAAAATCTATTATATCAAAGGAGGATGCATTTACAAAAAAATTCAAAATATAACCTTAATTTGTATGATATTATAGCAAATGCCATAACAAAATTATAACACATATTATTACATAATTCATTAATGGATCATCCATAACTTTTTAGATATAAAATTTGGGTCTTTACTAGAAATTAAAATATCCCATATAATATAATATAAATTATTTATTAAATATATAATGTTGAAGGTGGGTTTCACTCTGAGTCTGGCCCATATAGCTTTGACAGGCTCACTCAACACTTGGACACGCGAGCCATTCATTGCAGGCATCAAGCACGTCTGTGGTATGTCTTATCATCGCGAGATGTGGAGATATAATAGCGAACAATACGTGAAAGTCCTACTCGTTGTCGGCATGTCAAAGAGCATTCAATGAATCGATATGACGTTATCTAATCATTACCGAAGAGAAGTCGTACAACAAATATTAAATATTGACAGGAAGCCACGCAGAAAGCATTAAATATTGATAGAAAGCGTGCAGCAAGCATTAAATGCCGACAAGATGCCAAGCCAATCGGGAACTCGAAGAATCTGCCTCTGGAGAACAATGAACTAATGGCAGACCCACACGTTGCAAGCCATCATGCTATTCCTGGCGGGAAAAGGGGAATGTTTAGAGGATTCGCCAATAAATAGATCATTCCACCACACCGAACAATGCATGATATAAACAATATTTTCTTTAGATGCAAGAACTCTGTTCATTCTACTTGTCATCCCAAAATTGAGTATTCAACCATTTATTGTAATACAACACAGTTACAATCAATAAAACAAAGTGCTAATCCCACTAAAAACATATAAGAACTCTGTAATACCTTTATCTATAACTAATGAATATATATCTATATATATATAACATGTATGGTGTTGGCTCATTTCTGTTACATTTAGCATATATTTTATATTTATCATATATCTATAGTTATATAATCATTAAACATTGTCTTATAGAGTATGTGAGGATTCATTTATAATCTTATATTAATAATAGTATAGGTTAAGCATATATTTTTAGTGTATTTCGCATATATCTAAAGTTGTATAATTGATGAACATATTTTTATCATATAAGCTTCATGGAACATATTTTTAAATACAAAATGTAAAATTTTGTAGTAAGGATTCATTTTAAATATGTTTAGCATATATTTTTAATATTCATTATATATCAAAAGCCACAAATTTAGTGGACATATATTTATCATATAATCTTTATGAAACATAATTTTTATATACATAATATATAACGCTTATATATAGAAGGTTTATTTTTACTATATTTAAAATATATTTTTATTATATATATCATATTTCTAAATTTTGAATTTTGAATGCCAGTTTTGAAGTTTAACCACTAATTTTGGTTATTGAATTATATGTAGCTTATATCGAACTAAGTATCCTAAAAGCTATCAAACTAAATATCTTAAAAGTTATAATATTTTTGCAAGTGACATTTAGTATAGTAGTAGGTAGTAAGTACATTAAAGGTAGGCGTACTTGCACATCGAGATATTGAGTCTCACCATCTACACTATATAAGAACTTGGCTAATGGACTGTTCAATTGTGGTTTAATATTGACAAGAGAAAAGCTATAACATTTGAATTACAATTTAAAATTTAGACTACATAAATACTTTATTAGAATATATTTAGGTAGAAAATTTATACTATTAAAAGAGGAGACATTTAAAAAATTGACTTAAAATTTGTAAAACTTTACATCATATGTCACAAGTACATAATTAAAAATAGAACAAATAAAAAATCTTGGTATTTTCATTAAAATTACCTTTAAAAAATGGATTATTTATTAAACTAAGTGGGTCAAAACTTATTTTAGAATAATAATAAGAAAATTTTGAAAATAACCAAAATTCAGAATCAATTATGAATTTCTTTTATGATAATTAGATTTACAGTTTTAACGTTAACAAAAAAATATAATTTGAATGGGTCAAAGCTTATTTTTTTATTTAATAATTGGTTTCATCAGCACAAGTGATCTTTAGCATAGTGACAAGTGGTAAGTCCACTTGCTTCACATCCACAAATCGAATTCTAATGCTTACATTATATAGGAATTTAGCTAATGAACCAGGTAATTGTGACCCAATACTAAAAACTAAAAAAAAAAAAAATTGGCTTTATCAGCTACTGATCACTTCTAACACCTTGCCATATTTAATATCTAAAATCATATATTAGTTTTTTGGGATTTAACTGAAAAAGTTAAATAATTACTTCACATACGTTATGAATTCAACTTAAATCATACAATTTAAANGGTCAATTAAAAAACTAACCCCCATTTTTTGTAACATTTTTTTTCTGATTTTACCCTTATTTTTCCCATAATTTCGATTTTGCCATCAACTTTTTTTTTTCACAATGAAAAAGTATAAAATAGGTCTCAAATCTCAAATATTTAAAAAATTGCCATCTTCTTCAAT
>OVBA01002505.1:0-32207 GCA_900406435.1 Lepidium aucheri | reverse complement strand
TTTTTTTTTTTTTTTTTTTTTTTTTTCTAAATTTTGTATCTGCTCCCGATTTTGCAAAGAATCTGTAAAACTTAAGAGTTTGGCTTTTGCTGTTCATGGCGAAACTGCGCCCTGAATGATTTTACAGCTGCGATTTTCCCGGTTGTTCAGAAACAGCATCAGCTTTTAGTGACACTGCTTCTATTCAATGCTCTTGCAATGGAGGTTAATAACTTATTCAATTATCTGCCCTTTAATATCAATAATTGTATGCTTATTCTGACGATGAAATAAGATCTAATGAGGAGTCAGTCTTGTTGAATATATGCAGGGGCTTCCTATATACTTGGACAAGATATTTAATGAGTATGTTGCTATTATTCTGTCTGTCACTTTCGTTCTATTCGTTGGAGAGGTTTGATTTTCTTCTACCTTTCCAAGTTTTGCCAGGTTTATCAACATGTACTCCCTGAATTGAACACCCTTTATTTTATTTTTCAGGTTATTCCTCAAGCCATATGCACAAGATATGGACTAGCAGTGGGAGCTAATTTGGTTTGGCTTGTCCGCATCTTAATGATTCTTTCCTACCCTATATCTTTCCCTATTGCGAAGATGTTGGATTGGGTGTTGGGACACAATGACCCTTTATTTAGGCGGGCTCAGTTAAAAGCTCTTGTATCCATTCATGGTGAAGCCGCTGGAAAGGGAGGTGAACTTACACATGATGAGACCACAATCATAAGTGGAGCACTTGATCTGACTGAGAAAACTGCTCAAGAAGCCATGACACCAATTGAATCAACCTTTTCCGTGGATGTAAATTCAAAACTGGATTTGTGAGTTTAGTTTGAAAAATCTCAATGTTCTGTTACTATTTCACCTGTGTTGTAGTTTAAACTAATGGTTATTTGCATTCGTGTTTCTGAAATGCGAGCTTGGCACTCGTTTCTGTAACGATCTTCATATAACATATACGACTCTGTATCCTTTACTGTTTTGCTTGTTATTAATCTCCTAGGGAAGTTCTGGATAAGATTCAAGCACGAGGTCACAGTCGCGTTCCTGTCTACTCCGAGAATCCAAAAAAGGTTATCGGGCTTCTCTTGGTAGGTGTTGTTGACCCTTTTCCAATGGTATGATTTGCATGCTTTAATGGTATCTTGTGCAAACTCTAGTCAAGAAATACTTCTGATTTCTAGGTGAAGAATCTCCTTAAAGTTCGCCCTGAATCAGAGACCCTTGTCAGCGCAGTTCCTATACGCCGAATTCCAAGGTCTTGAAATTATTGTCTTTCCTTGACCATCTCTGTGTACAACGAAATTCTTATCGTGCTAAATTACTGAATAGGGTTCCTGCTGATATGCCGTTGTATGACATACTGAATGAGTTCCAAAAAGGGAGCAGTCACATGGCTGCAGTTGTGAAGGTCAAGGGGAAAAGCAAAGGTCTTCCTTCCACTGTGGTAGAAGAAAGTAGCGGTGAAAGCAACATCTCATGTAATAAGTCCGAATTGACAGCACCACTGTTACTAAAGCGAGAAGGAAACCACGATAATGTCATTGTCCGCATCGATAAAGCAAATGGACAATCGTCCATCAGTGAGGGCAGCAGGGATGGGTTCTCGCATACTTCTAAGGAGATTGAAGATGGAGAAGTAATCGGTATCATCACACTGGAAGATGTGTTTGAAGAACTTTTGCAAGAAGAGATTGTGGATGAGACAGATGAATATGTTGACGTGCATAAAAAGATACGGGTTGCGACTGCAGCGGCAGTGGCCATTTCATCATTAGCCAGAACACCTTCAGGACGGAGGTTACTAAGCCAAAAGGGAACTGTAAGTAACACTATCTTCCAAATCAAATGGTTAAATAAAATGTTCCATAGAGATGAGAACCGGTTTGTATTTTTGCAGGGAGGACTAATAACGTCAAAGGCATCTTCTACACCCGGACATAAAATGAACTCATTGCAACCTTAGAACCGGTCCTCTTCAAAGGGAACTGGTGATTTCAGGTGTTGAGTTTTTGCTTAAGATGTGAGAGATTAACAATTCTTCTCTAACATACATGTATTTGAACACGTACATGTAGGTATAATTTTTAACTAGGGTTTCTTCCACGCTATAGGGCGGCTTAAAATTTTTATTTGTAAAATTTTATAACCGGTGAATCCTATTATATAGAGTTGAATGTCTAAGTTGTCCAAATCCAACCAATTCTAATATAAAAAGGATTGTAAATAAATATTTATATTTATAATTTAAAATAAATATATTCATAAATATTTTTTTCAAACTAAGTATAAAATTAAATAATATTATATTTTAAAACAAATTTTCATATAAAATAATTATTTTTATATTCTTAACAATGGAATCTTAACATAATATAATTATCGTAAAAAACAATGTAAACTTTTAATCTTATTATACCTTATTATATAACGTAGAATGTTTCAAATTACTTATTAATAGAATTGCCCACGTGTCAGATTTAACGATCAAATTTTTTTTTTTATTTATATATTCAAAAATAAGAAGATAAATATACTTTAAGATAGATTTTTTAAAATATTTGTCTTTATCACAAAATATGTATCTCTATCCACAATCCTAATATAAAAAGGTTATAAATAATTATTTGTATTGATAATCTTATTATATAAATTAGAATGTTTCAAAGTTACTCATTAACACGATTGTTCCACGTGTTAGATCCAACGATCAAATTTTTTTATGCATTTATATATTAAAAAATAAGAAGATAAATATACTTTAAAATAGATTTTTTATATATTTATATTTATCACAAAATATGTATCTCTATCCACAATCCTAATATATATCTTATCATATAAAGTAGAATGTTTCAAAGTTACTCATTAACAGGATTGTTCCACGTGCAGATCCAACGATCAATTTTTTTTCTGCATTTATATGTTAAAAAATAAAAAGATAAATATACTTTAAGATAGATTTTTTAAATACTTATCTTTATCACAAAATATGTATCTCTATCCACAATCCTAATATATATAAAAAGGGTTGTAAATATTTTTTATTATAATTTAAAATAAAAATATTCATAGATATTTATTTTATACTTAGTATAAAATTAAACAATATTATATTTTAAAAATAATTGTAAAAGGAATTTTCGTATAAAACAAATATTTTTATATTCTTAATAATGTAACTCTAACAGAATATAATTGTCGTAACAAACAATGCAAAATTTTAATGTATGTATATTCTTAAAAAACAATTCTCACAATTAGAAAAAGAAAAACAAATTATAAATTTCTTGATAATTTTAAATCTTATTATACAAAGTAAAATGTTTCAATGTTTCTCATTAAGAGGATTGTTCCTCATGTTAGAGCTAACGATCAATATTTTTTTTATATTTATATATTAAAGAAAAATATACGTTAAAATTAAAAATTTCAAATATTTATCTTTATCCACAATTCTAATATAAAAGTGATTGTAAAAATTTACTTTTATTTATAATCTTAAATTAAAGTATTCGTAAATATTTATATTATACTAAGTAAAAAATTTAATAGTATTATATTTAATAAAAAAATAAAAACAAATTTTTATGTAAAAAAATATTATTATATTCTTAAAAACAAAATCATAAGAGAATATAATTGTCAAAACTAACAATGTAAAATTTAATGTTTGTATATTCTTTAAGCAAATATTCTCATAATAAAATAAGAAAAACAAATTATAAATTATTTCTTTTATATTTCAATAATTCTAATTTTATTATAATCATAAATCTTTTATAAGAGAAAAAAATTATCTAAAAATAAAATTTAGATTAAAAAAGTAAAATAGTTATTATCCTAACAAAATTTGTATTACTAAATATCAATATCTAAAACAAATTTTAAGAAAAAAATAAATTTAGAAACGAAATTCAAAAATTTAATATATTTTTTTCTTTATATAAAAATAATTTTTGATTTTATTTATAAATAACGTAGATAATTTTAGAAAGATTAAATCTTAATAAAATATATTTCAAATCTTTAAAAAAAAGTATTCAATATAAATCGAAATTTTTTACATAAAAATATTTTTGTTCTCAGCAAAAAAATAATTGTCCATATCTTATAGTTTTTGTATATATTTATCTTAATTTCTAATCATAGCATAAAAAGAATTGTTAAAATTATTATCTACATAAACACACATAGACAGATATTTTCATAACTACAAAACATTACTTATTCATTAGGTCTCTCAAAAGTTTTCAAGGATATTTTGCTATTGATTGCATCAATAAACAAACACGTAAATAGTTAAAATAAGTGTTTATCAATTTTTGAAATAATTTACAAATGACTATATCTTATTTATAAAGTATTGTCTCTCAAAGTTACTGTTGGTACACGGCTCAGCAATGACTCATTTAATCAACTCGACCTTACGGCCCTCTTCGCTAATAATGGGTCGAAAGGCCCATCTGAGGATCATCGCCAGTCCGGAGCTGAGCTCGGAAGGTCCGACGCGCGAAAGAGCTCGGATCCCACACAAAAAGTTGTCGAGCTCCGAGTCAAGCGTACAACGGGTAGAAGCGAGGTGGACTCAGTCAGTAGCGGCGGATTCTTAGGAGGAAGTTAGTTATTTTACAGTTATAAAAGGAAGAAAAGTGATCAATTGTTGGGGCATCAAATTTTAAGCAATTAGTAACTTGCATTTTGTACTATTTTCGCATTCAAATAATAAAAGTCTTAATTAAAAAACTTTGTTCCTTAACTAGTTCGATAAATCTTTGATCTTCTTATCCTAACTTTGCTCTAGCCCTAAAACTTAGTTGATCTCCGGCATCAACCAATTGGCGCCTACTGTGGGGCCAAAGCGCAAATCCAAGAGAAATTTAGCTAGCGAAGGTATGGAGGAATCCCAAATATTGGAGCGAGTGAACGACCAAAACGTAAATCCATATGAGGCAACATCCACGTCACAAGTTCCGCCACCGTTAATCTCCGCTGTGCCTTTAGGGCCAGTCGCTCCGAGTACCGCGTCTCACCGTGGGCAAGTAATAAACGATCTAAAGCAGTTGATGGTCGATTTCGTCAAGCAGAATAATCAACGAACAGCGCATATCTTAGCAAGGTTAGATCATCAAGAGCAACACTTTAACGAATTGCTAGCATCAATCCCGCAGTTTCAACAAAACATGGGAAACTAGGCTCAAGGATCTATAGCTATGAATATTAATCAACAGCATAACAAAAACAAAAACCAAGCAAATAATAACGCGATTCCCCCATCCCCGAACCGATAATCAGGGAAATTGCATGCAATGATAGAAAATTAGGGAACCGAACAAGCTAAGATAAAATCTCAGATCCATCGTGCAACGACTGCCATCCCAGATATACAGCGAGTAATAGAGTTAATGCGATAGACACTGTTGCCATCTATGCGTTAAAAATGGGTCTGTGGCCAAAGTCGAGCTTCCAAGCCGAGGTGTTTCGACGACCTTTTGATAGTCTCGATGACGCCCTCATCAAGCTGCCAACTTCATTGATTGGGAAGAAACGAATAAGATAGAACTCGAAAAGAAGAATCGAAGGAGGATGGCTATGAAGGACATCGCCAGAATAAAAAACCCTTCAAGGAGGCTAGCGAAAATAAAGGAAAGAATTCCTATGCAGTCGGCAGCTCGTATAAAAGGGAAAAATGGGAGTATGATCCGTAAAAATTTTGTGATTATCATCAAGCAAAAGGGAATTCCATGGATGACTGTAAAGTAGTTCCACAGTTAAAGAGAGATAACCAGTGGAAGGAAGGAATGCGCAAGCAAAGATTCGAATCTAGAGGTGATCAAGACTCAGCAAAAGAAGACGAAGTAACGATAACGAACATCATGAGTTCCAAGAAGTAGAGGTTCAGGCCTCGAAACAGCAAACAAAACGCATCAACTTTATCATAGGTGGATCTTATCTCGTCTCGAATTCCATAAATTCAATTAAAGCTCATCAGTGAAAGGACGAAACAAATTCTCAGCTCGGATCGAGCTCAATCCATCAGGAGGCTGTAATCACGTTTAGTGAAAGCGAGACATCACACCTTGACAAACCGCATGATGATGCAATTGTAATCGCTCTAGAGGTAGCTGAGTTTGAACTCTCGCGAATAATGATTGATACCGAAAGCTCGGTAGACTTGCTATTCTATGATGCTTTCAAGCGAATGAATTTTGAAGACTCAGAAATGAACAATGATAAAACCCTGCTAACCAGTTTTGACGTAAACACAATACTATCTTTAGGAACAATAACGTTAACAGTAGTCACCCATGAAATTTGTAAGCTCGTGCAGTTCGTAGTCATAGACAAATCAGCTCTGTTTAATGCAATACTTGAGCAACTTTGGTTATAGAGCATGAAGGCTGTCGCTTCAACCTATCATCAATGCTTAAAGTTCCCAGTCAAGAACGGAATCGGAGTCATCCAAGCAAGTCAATATGCATCAAGGGGATACTATAGAACCGCATTCGAGAAGCTCCGATCTGAAGCCTTATAACAATTAGAGAAGAAAAGCGTCAATGCTAACGCTAGAGCTTGATTAGCATCCTTAGAAGCTGTAGCAATTGACAAAGAATTCTCTGATCAAAAAGTAAGAATCAAAGTTGATCTAGAACCAGACATAAAACCGAGCTAATTAAATTCCTAAAAGAAAATAAACAAACATTCGCATGGGAACCATCCGAGAAGGTAGGAGTAACATTAAAGTCACTTCACATGAACTGAAAGTTGACCCTACATATAAACCAGTTAAGAAAAAAAGAAGCTTGGCCCCGAAAACGCAGCTGCAGTTAAGGAAGAAGTCGAACGACTACTAAAGAATGGATCAATCAGAGAAGTGAAATATCCTGACTGGCTGGCAAACCCAGTAGTTGTGAAAAAGAAAACTGGAAGCTGGAGAATATGCCTAGATTTCATGGACTTAAACCAAGCATGCCCGAAAGATAGTTATCCCCTTCCTCATATAGATCGAATCATTGAAGCAACCGCGAGACATAAGTTAATGTCTCTTATGGATGCCTTCTAAGGGTATAACCAAATATTTATGCACCCCGACGATCAAGAGAAAACGTCTTTCATAACGGATCAAAGGATCTACTGCTACTAGGTAATGCCTTTTGGAATAAAAATGCGGGGGCAACTTACCAATGATTAGTAAATAGAATGTCTGCCGAGCAAATTGGGAAAACCATAGAAGTTTAGATCGACGACATGATTGTAAAAAGTATGGCTTCCAAGGATCATGTCAAACAGCTTCAGAAGTGCTTCGAGACTTTAAATGAATATAACATAAAGTTAAAACCAAAAAAGTGTTCCTTTGGCATCTCCTCAGGAGAATTCCTCGGGTACCTCGTTACAGAAAGAGGAATCGAAGCAAATCCAAAGAAAATAGATGCTTTATTAAGCCTTACAACACCAAGAACCCCAAAAGACGTTCAGCGATTAACCAACAGAATTACGACACTTAACAGGTTTATCTCAAGATCAACAGACAAGTGTCTCCTATTTTATAAATTGTTGAAAGGAAAGCAAGTAAAAGGGAAATTGCAGTTCGAATGGAACAAAGAATGCTAAAACGCCATCTGCGAGCTAAAGAAATACCTCGCCGAACCTCCATATTAGCAAAGCCAGTAATCGGAGAGCCACTATATTTTTATATAGCAGTCTTAGATTCAGCCGTGAGCGGTGTAATCGTTCGCGTTGAACAAAGTGAACAGAAACTAACCTATTATATAAGTGCCATGCTCGTAGGAGCATAAGCAAGATACCCAGTTGAGGAGAAATTAGCGTTAGCAGTAGTAACATCAGCGAGAAAGTTGCGATCCTATTTCTAGTCTCACCCAATAATGACTTCGCAGCCCCTTAGGACCATACTGCATAATCCCAGCAAGTCAGGGAGGCTAGTAAAGTGGGCCATAGAACTTAGTGAGTACAACATTGAATATCGTATTCGGACCAATATAAAGTCTCAGGTTCTGGCGGACTTCATTGTGGAACTAGCCCAGAATAGCAAAGTCGAGCAAGCATCAAACAAAAGATGGGTGTTGCACATCGATGGAGCCTCATCCAGGCAAGGAGCAACAAAATCCGACTAGTATCCCCAAATCGCAAGATAATTGAGCAATTTTTTCGACTATGTTTCTATGTATCAAATAATGCAGCAGAATATGAGGCTTTAATCACCGGATTAAGATTAGTAATTAGTCTCAGAGTGAAAGAATTAATAGCTTATACGGACTCACAACTCATTTCAAGTTAAGTAAAGGTTGAATACAAGACAAAAGATCGGAAAATGACCGCGTATAAGGAGCTAGCCACCAAAGTCATAAAACAATTCGACAATTTTGAACTTAATAAGATTCTGCGAGGAGACAACACTGCAGCGGACGCACTAGCGGCTTTAGCGGCAACTTCGGACCTGGATATTAAAAGGGTAATACCCGTGGAGCACGTCGAGAGGCCAAGCATTGATCAAAAAGCAATAATGGTGATTGATCACAAGATAAACAACCAAGCTGAAGCACGTGATAACGAGCTCGTAGCCCCTGAGGAGGATTGACGAGCTCCAATTGAGCGATACATTCGAACTGGCAAACTTCCCCTCGATAAATGGGTAGCTCGTAAAGTAAGATTGCAGAGTGCGAGGTACACTGTTTTAAGTGACCAGCTCTATAAGAGAAGCATATCTGGACCTTACCTTAGATGCGTGAATAAAGAAGAGGCAGCTGAGATATTGAACCAGATACACGAAGGAAACTGCGATAACTGCAGCAGGACGAGTGTTAGCAATACGAATCAAAAAGCAAGGATATTTCTAGCCAACAATCGTCTCTGATTGTGAACATCATTCCCAAAAGTGTCAAAAATGTCAAAGGCATGCTCCGATGATCAATCAACCAGGAGAGCTTTTCAGCTCGACAACAATCCCATATAAGTTCATGAAATGGTCCAGGGACGTCACTGGACCACTCGAGCCTTCAAGACAGCGACGAGTGCATTTTCTACTCAACTTAGCAGATTATTTTTCTAAGTGGATAGAGGCCGAGGCCTATGCAAGCATAACTGGCATGCAAGTATCTGAATTTTTATGGAAAAACATTGTATGTCGGCACGGGCTACAAAGTGAAATTATAACCGACAATGGAAAAAATCTTACTGCCAACCAGTCAGAGAATTTTGCGATAAATGGAAGATTAAACTATCAATCTCGACGCCACGCTACCCTCAGGTAAATGGACAAGCTGAGGCGACCAATAAGACAATCATCAACATACTTAAAAAAGCACCTTGAGACCAAAAAGTCAGTCTGGCATGCCGAGCTTAATAGCGCGCTGTGGGCATACTACACATCACTAAAACGAGCCACCGGAAAAACGCCGTTCTCATTACTCTATAGCGTAGAAACAATGGTACCAGCAGAAACTTTAGTCCTGAGTTTACGAAGAAATACACAGCCGAGCAATGGCTCACTTTGTCAACTGTGATCTTACGGTCCTCTTTGCTAATAGTGGGCCAAAAGGCCCATCTGAGGATCATCGCCAGTCCGAAGCTGAGTTCGGAAGGTCCGACCCGTAAAAGAGCTCGGATCCCGCACGAAAAAGTAGTCGAGCTCCGAGTCAAGCATACAACGGGTAGAAGTGAGGTGGACTGAGTCAGTAGCAGTGGATTCTCAGGAGGAAGTTAGTTAGTTTACAATTATAAAATGAAGAAGAGCGATCAATTGTTGGGGCATAGGATTTTAAGCAATTAGTAACTTGCATTTTGTACTATTTTCGCATTCGATTAATAAAAGCCTTAATTAGAAAACTTTGTTCCTTAACTAGTTCGATAAATCTTTGATCTTCTTATCCTAACTTTGCTTTAGTCCTAAAACCTAGTTGATCTCCGTCATCAACAATTACTAATTAAAAGGATTCTTCCATATGTCAAATCCAACGATCACAAACTTTTTCGTAATTATATATCAAAAATCTTAATATATATAGTACGGTTCTCAAGGTTAGTAATTGAAAAGATTCTCCCATGAGTCAAATCCAACGATCATAAATTTTTTCGTAATTATATATTAAAAATAAAATAAAATATGTTTTAAAAATATATTTATCTCTATCAAGAAATATTTATCTTTATTTACAATCCAAACACAAAAACAGTTGTAAAATAAAAATAAGTTCAAATATTCTCTTACTAATTATAAAATAAAAATAAAACTATTATATAAATTAGAGTTTCTCAAAGTTATTAATTAACATGATTCTTCCACGTGCTAAATCCAATGATTAGTAATATTTTTCTTATTATACATTAAAAATAAAATAATATATATTTAAAAAAAATATTTATTTCCATCCAGAAAGATTATAAATAATTATCTATTTTATAATTATAAATTCTATTATATAGAGTTGGCTTCTAATCTTTAAAATCAATAGAATACTTCCACATGTCAAATCCAACAAAATTTGTAGTATCCTATTATATATCCTATTATATAAAGTTAGATTTTAAAAGTTAGTTATCAATGGAATTATTCCACATGCCAAATCCAATACTATTATATAAAGTTGGGTTTCAAAAGTTTCTAATCAATGCTTCCACATGTCAAATACAACAATTTAAATTTTTTGCAATATCATATAATATAAAGTCGGGTTTTAAAGTAAGTATTCAACGGAACTGTTCCACATATCAGATCAAATGATTCAAAATTATGCAGTATCCTACTATATTAAGTTAGGTTTCGAATGTTAGTTATCAACAAAATTATTCCACGTGTCAAATCTAATACTATTATATAAAGTTGGGTTTCAAAAGTTTCTAATCAACATGATGCTTCCACATGTCAAATCCAACGATTTAATATTTTACAGTATTATATTATACAAAGTTGGGTTTTAAAAGTTAGTCTTCAACGAAATTCTTCAACATGTCAAATCTAACGATTCAAATTTTACAGCATCATATTATATAAAGTTCGGTTGCCAAAGTTAGTTAGCAATGGGATTATTCCACATGTCAAATCCAATGATTCAAAATTTTACAGTATCATAGTATATAAAATTGAGTTTCAAATCATATTATATAAAGTTGATTCTCAAAAATTACTAATCAACGAGATTTTTATATATTATCTAAAATACAATATATATGTATATATATGTAAATTTCAGAAGACGGGTCCAAATCTAGTTATATAAAGTTGGGTTTCAAAGTTACTCATTAACATGATAACTCCATATGTCAAAATCCAACGATCAGAAATTTTTTTGTATTCATATCCATTTAAGAAAAACAGATCCTATCATATAAAGTTGAATGTCAAAGTTACTCATTAACAGGATAATTCTACGTGTCCAAATACAACAATCAAATTTTTTTATATTTGTTTATTTATTTAAAAATGATAAAACAGATTTTTAAATAGATTTTTTCAATGTTTAGATTTAGCACAAAATGATTATCTTTGATCATAATCCTAGCCGAATATAATTATCTAAATATTTATTTGTATACATAATCTCAATCTAAAAGGGATTTTGTATTCATAATCCTAATCTAAAAGATGTATCATTATTTATTTTACTATTATTGACATGAAATTTATCATCTTATTATATAAAGTTGGATTTCAAAGTTACTCATTAACATGATGATTCCACATGTCAAAATCCAACGATCAGATTTTTTTTGTATTCATCCATTTAAGGAAAACAGATCCTATTATATAAAGTTGAATGTCAAAGTTACTCATTAACAGGATAATTCCACATGTCCAAATCCAACGATCAAAATTTTTTCTATATATATTTATTTTAAAATGATAAATCAGATTTTTGAATAGATTTTTTCAATATTTACCTTTATCACAAAATAATTATATTTGATCAAAATCCTACTAGAATATAATTATCTAAATATTTCCTAAATATTTATTTGTATACATAATACCAATCTAAAAAGAATTTTGTATTCATAATCCTAATATGAACGATGTATCATTATTTATTTTACTATCATTGACATAATAATTTATCATCTTATTATATAAAGTTGAGTTTCAAAGTTATTCATTAACAGGATGATTCCACATGTCAAAATCCAACGATCAGATTTTTTTTTGTATTCATCCATTTAAGAAAAACAGATAAAATATAGTTTTAAAAAGCTTTTTTCTATAATTACCTTTAACATAAAATATTTATCTTTATCCACAATCCTAACATAAAATTAATTCTAAATCATTATCTTTATTTATTATCATAAAATAATATTATAAAAATCATAAATGTTTATCTTTTATTTAGTATAAAAAAACATTATACTAAAAAATTACCTTTCAAACGAATATATATATATATATATATATTTATATGATATTTTGAATATAATTTGTCTACATATATAATCCTAATTTAAAAAGAAATTGGGAATATTAATTGTTAAAAAAAAAATATAGAGTAGTTTCAAGTACTAACTTAAGCTTACAATAAATAAAAATATTATACTAAAAAGTTAAAAACAAAAATTATATATATATATATACGATATTTTGATTTATATCTATCTAGCTATATACATAATCCTAATTTAAAATGAATTCCTAATCTAAAAGGAAGCTAAGAATATTAATTTTTTTTCAATAATTCTTACAAAAAGAAGTTTTCAGTATTTGTCTATATTAATAAATATTTATCACTTTTAATAATTCTAACATAAAAATAGTTAAATGAATCAAACTATACTCGAAATGAAAAAAATTATGAGTTATGAATTAAAATAAATGTATATTTAAAAAAATACAATTTTGGAAAAAGGAATCTGGAAATGTTTTAAATACTAATAATAAATAATTATCAACATTAGTCTTTATAGAATAAGATAGTCTTTTGACATTAGTCTTTATATAATAAGATTATTGATATTATCTTTATATATTAAGATTGTCTTTATAAAAAATGATTAGTCTTGATTAGATAGTCTTTATATAATAAGATATATATATATATATATTTTTGTCCTAATGAGAGAGATAATTTTCTAAAAATATCTCATAAATCTTTATTTGTATACATAATACTAATCTGAAAGAAAACTATCAATATCAATTGCTATATATATACATAAACACATATATAGACGATGTTTTCTATTCTCTCCAACTTTTCAAGCTCTGTCAAACTTAATTCTTTCTTATTCCTTTACATCTAACATAGTCAATACAAACAAGCAAAAAAAGTAAACACTTTAAATTTAATGTATTATTATTTTATTTTACTTTTATTAATATGATATATTATCATCTTATTATATAAAGTTGTATCTCAAAATTACTCATTAACAAGATTCTTCTATGTGTTAAATCTAACGATCCTAAATTTGCATTATCATATCCCATTATATATAGGGGATTTTCAAAAATACCCCCATTGGCATGTACCCTTTTCAAAACCTACCATTTCTTTTGAAAATTGAGAGAGAGAAATGGTCATTAGGGGGTATGTTTTGAAAAAGAGCATTTCAAAAGGGGCATTTTTACTAATTCCTCTTATATAAATGGGTTTCAAAAGTTACTAATCAACGAGAATGTTCCACGTGTCAAACCCAGTGATTAAAAATTATTCTATATTTATGTTTTTTATAAAAACAATAAAATCAAATCTTATTATAGAAAGTTGGGTTTCAAAAGTTACTAATCAACGCGATTGTTCCATGTTGCAAATCTAACGATTGAAATTATTGTTTATTTATGTTTTTTAATTCAAATCTAATCAAATTCTATTACATAAAGTTGGGTTTCAAAAGTTATAATTTAACGAGATTGTTCCACATGTCAAATTCAATGATCAAAAATTATTTTTGTTTTTAAATTTTATTAACAAAAATCATATTATATAAAGTTAAGCTTCAAAAGTTACTAATCAACAGGATTGTTTCACATGTCATATTTAACGATCAAAAATATATCCCATATATATTGTATTAAAAAAAGAAAAAACAAATAATTTTATATAAAATTGAATTTCAAAAGTAACTAATCAAAGTGATTTTTCCATATTTCAAATTCAACAATCAAAATTATTTTATTAAAAAAAGAGAAAATCAAATCCTAATTATATCTTATTATATAAAGTTGGATCTCAAAATTAGTAATAGCAGGATTCTTCTACGTGTTAAACCTAATGATCCTAAATTTTGCAGTATTTTTATATATTTTAAAATATAGATTTTCTTAAATATTTATATTTAACACAAAATATTTACTCTATTCACAATACTAACATAAAAAAGTTTGTAAATAATTATTTTCATTTATGATTATAAAAAAATCACATATGTTTATCTCATAATGTTTATAAAATAAAATAATATTATATTTTTATAAACATATAAGTAAAAAATATATTAGCTTATTAAACTATAAATAAATTATAATTTGAATATATAAATATGAATTTAGCATATAATTTTTATATATTGTTTTTTAAAACGTTATTCTATTTTTGACTTATATGTTTTGTAATCATTTCATAATCATTTTGTCAACCATTCTATATAATAGGATTCAAACATTCATAATAATGGATAAGAGTTTACAAATTGATGATTATGAAATGTCAATCTTGTACATCGAACTAGAGTGTCTGCTCTATGATTCATAAAACAGGGATACAATGAATGCTAAAACTAGCCCTGAGAATTTTACCCGAACCCTAAAAACCGACCCAAAATTTTGGGTTCGAATACAGTTAGTGTATAGGCAAAAGTAACTATCGAGTCTGAGCATAGTATACCCACGGATATCGGGTTGAGTCCGAGTATTACCCGATATCCAAACAAGTACCCGAATACCTGAAAAGGTACCTGAATATTTTGGGTATTTGGATAAGCAAAATACTCGAATACTTGAATATGTACCTAAATACCCGAACACCCAAAAATTTTGGATATTTTTGGATAATAGTAGACCCAATTTTTATTTTTATAATCTTATACCTGAACCAGAAGTGAAACCAAAATCAGAGCCGAATCGAATTGGTTTCTGTTCTTAAATGACTATGAAAACTGTGGACTTGAACCAATTCGAACCTAGAAGGACCCGAACCGGACCCGGTCCGAATAATGTTCGGTTCTTAAACAGATATCATAATTTTATACCAAAAAATCCAGACCCGATCAGTTTTCACCCGGAACCATTTCGAATATCCGAATATCATGAGCTAGCCAAAACTATAATTCAAAAATACTCATACCGCACGGTCCTTATCTAGTTTATTATACGGTAAGAATTGGAGTTTGTAATTTTGTTTTTGTGGGTTGGTCTCATTTTTTGTTTTCTCTATAATCAAACATTCACCGACTCAATTTTCTTAATAGCAACATATATGTTCTTCGTAGAAGAGGTATAGCTGCACTTTTTTGATTAAAAAAGAAAGATTTATTATTACTTTCTTGGTGAAGGCTAATTTATAGTTTAAGTTTTAGTATTTTTGATAAGGATAGCCCATTTTAAACATGTAAATTTGTTTCTTTTGTTGTTGAATGCAGTTTTTCTTTTTATAAGATATTTTAATATTACAACTATTTGTTCAATCTGGTATTCTAAAAAAGGAAGATTGGAACATAAAGGGTAATATATAAATCATAAAATTATTTTAGAAATTTGGTTTTTTGTAAAAAGTTAAAATAAATGAATAAGCAAAATACTTAGGCATATACCTAGCTCTGGGCATAAAATCCGATATCCGAAATCCGAACCAAAACCGACTCGAAAAACAGGAATCAAATCTGAACCAAATCCGAGAAAATACCCGAATGGGTCCTAAAATTATGTACCCAAAAAACCGAATCCAAACCCGAACCGGAACCGAATCAAGAACCGAATGGGTACCCGATTAACTTTTGTTAAATTTAAGCTTTTTTAGATTTACTTCCGTCAATTCTTTACTATTTTTGAATTTATATATATAAATAACCGAACCCGAACCCGATCTATACCCGAACCGAACCGAACTCGAGAAGTAAAAATACTCAAATGGATCCTAAATTAATAAACCCAAAAACCTGAACCCGAAAAGACCTGAACCGAAACCCGAAATGCCCAGAGCTACATATATCCATAAACAATAATGAGGGCCCAAAAGAAGTGAATGAGCAATAGAGTGGTTCGTAAAGTTCTCTTCTCCCGATTGTGCACCCAGTTTGTCTTAACCCCAAAAATATCTCCAGTTATCGCGATCTTTGTTGTTTCGTCAATCCTTGAAACATCTCGAAATCTTTATCAGCTCATCAGCTCCGTCACGCTGATGATATGTGTAAGTGCTTTTGTTATTTGTAGTTAAAATTTATGTTTCCTTTCGATTGTTTGATACCCAATTATTATTATTATTTTTTCCTTTGTTTTTCTTTTATTTGACGATCGAGGTATCTGGATCTAGTTGGAGTTTATTCATTTGAGCTTCGCATATATCGATCTTCTAAAAGTCTGAAATAGGTAAATGTACAAAATTTATTTTCTATAGTTTTTCATTATTACAACAACATTTGATCTATAGATAGCTTCACATCGATTCCCATCTTCCAATCTTTCTATTTTTAAAACTCATTTTTTATGTTTACATGTATGTAGGTAAACACATAATATATTTAGATCTTGCATCTTTGTTGAAATAATCTGTGAGAACATACATGAAATTAGGTTAAAAACATAGTTTTCGTATAAATAAACTTGAATGGTTAGAAATTTGTAGATGCATGTAATAAGCCTTCATTATACGGTTGGTAATGAACTTTTTAGCTATTATATACTTTTTTTTTTTTTGATAAAAGGTATTGCAAGCTATTATATACTTATATCGTATAAATGGTAAACTTCCCAAAAGTAATGTCTATTAAATCTGTTATAAAATCTAGTTTATATGCCCAACTTACTACTGTGATTATGTTGTGTCTCCAGTTATATGGTTGTTTGAAACTCCATTTTATGTGTCCTTGATTGCAGTTTAAGTAGTTTAGGCGTCAGAGTATAAGTTTTGATGAATGCATAAGTATCAATGTCGCCCACTAAAGATTAGTTGACATATACTTTATCCAAATAATCGCTTTGTACTACTTTTAAAATAAATTAGGAACATAGGTTTGTTTCAGCTGTAGTTTCAAAACAAACAGGCTTGAAAAGAGGCTTAGTGTACAAATTAACGTATAATTTTCATCTTGTTCACAACATATCTGCTGTAAATGACAGATTTGCAAACAAACTGATGAATTTTTCATTTATGTTTCAAGAGTTATGGCTTTTCATTAAAAGTTCAATTCAGTGAAGTAGTAAAACAGCACAAGTAATCAAGGAACTGAAAACATAGCATTTACAATAAGGTGTGGTCTTCATTCCTAGTTTTAAATAATCTGTGTATATATACATATACATATCAATACTTTAGAAATATAGCCTATGTGCAGCTACATATATATATATATATATATATTTTGAGATTACATCCACTTAATACAAAGTTTTGCTAACGAAAAGTAATTTTACCTTCTTTTTTTCACTACTTTTTCTATCGAGGTAATATTGATGATAAGGACATCAACTTCCATGTTTTAACACACGTTTTTGACTGTGTTTGCAATAGTATTAACTTGATCTTTTCTAAGCAGATGTCCTTTTTTAGATCCCTTGCACATATGAAAAAGAGTTTTGCGGTAATAAAAATCTTCTTATAGCAATTACGTTAGTTAAAAAGTAAAGATTGAACAACTTCTAATGTACTTACAGTTTCATCGCCAAGGATTAACTCAATAGATTCACCGTTTCTCTGTCTCCAACAGTTAAGAATATTGACTCTTAATGCCCAAGACGATTTAAAGGGCTTCAACTTTTTGTGAGAAGCACATAAATAAGGGACCAAACTATTTTTTGCCTTCCGCATAGATTCCATCTTCGACTTATGGTTTTGAAATGAAACTAAATAACTTACATATTAACATACATAGGAACTGCAGAGAAAGATATGAAAGAACAAATAGTGAACCGATGAAGAACGTGGTGTCTTTGATACTTTAACAGAAGTGGAAAGTTAACATACATAAGAACTGCAGAGGAAGATAATAAAGAACAGAGGAGTTATAGGGAAGTGATGAAGAAATAAAGAATAGAGGAGAAATAGAGAAGTGACAAAGAACGTGGAATCTTTGACTGAAGTAGAAAAGTCAATACAGTTACTAGGATGTTACCCGCGCTTCTGATTCAATTAAAACTATATGATTATTTTTTATGTGCGGTATGAATTAATTATCGAAAATCCTGTATATGGATTAATCACATGTATAATTCCATAGTATATGGATAAATCACTGATTTATAGTTCCATAGTATTGGTATGTATGTTTTAGCCATTTAACAATTTTACTATCTGTGTTCTACAGAAGTAGATGGATTTATATAACACATTATAACCCAATTTGTCTAAAAATTGTTTAAACACAATATTTTTATACAAATTATAATCATTTACCAATTTTTCCGAATCATCTTTATTATATAAGCAGATATTTTTCGTATTTAAAGTATGTTTTGGATAGAACAAATTTTATTGGAAAAAAACTTGTGGTTCTAATAAGGAATAAATATTTGTAGTTAGTCCAGGTTTTATTATTATCTATATGATCGTAGTTTCAGTTGTGTTACCTGTATATGGTAACATATGGAGATTGCAGACTTGGAGTTTTTATTGGTATCAACAATTTTGTTATTTTATATAACCACTATTTTGTGTTTTTTGAATAGCAACATAGTTTCTAAATTACAAATCAACCTCAACCAATTATATTTTTTTATTATTCTTTACCACACATGATATTATTGTTATTTAAATAATTACATTTCATATTATTTGTTCAGATAGATAAATTTTGCATATGCAAACTATAGACTATTCTCGTCTTTCATATATATTATAAGCAAAAATCAATTAATAGCCTCATGTATGATCTTGCATAGAAAAGATTATATTGGATAATATATTTTTGGTTGAATTGAATGAGTCGTAATATTCTTTTTATGTTTGATTATAACTAATACTTGCTTATTAATTGCAATGGTAGATTTTTGAATAATTATCACTACAAAAAATATGGGTTTTTTTAGTACCAGAAAAACGCTATATAAATATTTTCATAGCGTTGTGAAAAACGCTGGTAGATCACGCGATAATAGATTTGTCACTTTTGATAGCGCTTTTGTTGCAATTATATATATTTTATTAATAGCATTTAGTTTATGTGAAATTGTAAAACTTATAATAGCATATGTATTTCGTTATAAATATATACAGACATTGCATATTTAGTTATTTTAAGATAGCAATATTTGTTTCTTATGACTTCTGTATCTATGTTTTGTGTTACAATAGCATTTGGTGTTTTATAATGAACTAAAATTGTTCATTTCATTTTATTTATAATTTTTTTTGTAAATATCAGATTTACAAAATGAATATTTATTTGTAATTATTATTTTATACTAATTATTCATATTAATATAATTTTGTATTTTATATTAATAATATTTTTCATTTCATATTATTAAAATACACATAAATATGTTTTGTATAAATGAATATTCAATTAAAATTGCAAAAAATAGAAATTTTTGCTAGAAATTATATAACTTACATACAAAACCAATTTTGTAAACAAGAAACATATATTGAAACATAATTGAAACTTGCATTCATTTGATATAGACAAAATTATATACAGTGGACGTTTTAAATAACCCTAATCAAATTGATTGAGAAGCTTCTTCACCTTCTAATCGAATTCTTCATCATTCATCTTCAAAACTTGTGATTGCATAAGCTTCTTCACCTTCTAATCGAATTCCTCAAATAAGAAATAACAAAATACTAGATTATCAAATATTGAAACCCTTAAAGAAACCTAAACTACCAGCGTTTAATTCCTGTAAACATTCATCTTCAAATCCGGTGATTTCAGGAGCTTCTTACGCTTCTTGTTTAATTCCTGTAATAAGAAATAACAAAATACAAGATTACCAAATATAAAAATCCAGATCTAGTACATCGATGACAGAGCAAACAGTATATATAACCTGGGTTTACATTGTATATTGGAAGCTGAACCGTTTTCCAATATAAGCTAAACCCAGCTCTGGTACATCGATAACAGAGCAGCATGTCTTATGAAGGAAACTAGATGACGAGAAATTGAGAGAAGAAGAAGAGAGTTTTGTCGAAGATGAAGAAGCAGAGATTTTTATCGAAGATGAAGAAGATGAGACTTTTATTGAAGATGAAGAAGCTTTGGCGGCGACACAGTAAAGAGTTTTGGATACTTAATCTCCTGACAAAATCAATCTAACGGTTTAAACTTATGCCACTTCAGTTATCCTAGCGATTATTTCTAATTGGTTGGTGAGTTAAATATAAAATCACAAAAAAATTAGTTTAAACATACGATTACTTATAATTATAATGTTTTTGAAAAAAATTCGAGAATGTTTATAATGTTTATAATACAAATATGATTACTTATAAAGTTTATAATACGAATACGATTACTTATAATTACTTATAATTATCATGTTTATAATGTTTATAAACCCTAAATCCTAAACCTTAGATCTCAAACTCTATACCCTAAACCCCAAATTTATAACCCCTAATATCTAAAACATATATAACCAAAAACTAAATTCTAACTCTATTGTTAACTTATATCACAAAATAAATTATAATTATATTGTCAACTAGTCATATATAACTTTTTTTTTGCAAAATTATAATTTGTAACCACATATTAAATATGTAGTACTCCTATTTCTATACTCATAGTGTATTTATAGATTTGTAATTTATAAACAAATATAATTTTTAAAACTTTATTTATTAGAATATTATCTATAATATGTACTACTGTAATTCAATCATATTTATCCCCAAACCTCAAACCCTATACCCTAATCCCTAAACTCCAAACTTATAACCCCTAAATCTAAAACGTATATAACCAAAAACTAAATTATAATTCTATTGTTAACTTATGTCACAATAAATTATAATTCTATTGTCAATTAATCATATATAAATTTTTTTTTTGCTAAATTATAATTTGTAACCACCTATTAAATGTAATAATCATATTTCTATACTCATAGTGTATTTATAGATTTGTAATTTATAAATACATCTAATTTTTAAAACTTCATCTATTTTTTCATAATTTAAATTCTTAATTTTAAATTGTAGATGCGCATTATTGTACTCAAACCATATGTAATAATACATGTCTCATCAAAATTAAGATTAAATTAACTACTGTCACATGCTTAATAGGTTACATGATTAAATTAATGTTACATGCCTACATACAGAGTTTACATGAAACTAGAACTACAGTTTACATGGACAAGAGTTTATCAGTTGGCCAAACTACAGTTGTATTAATTGCATCTGAAATATATTTAATTTCTGAATATGGTCTCCATACCAATGCATCATCAATCTTTGAAACTTCAACCCACACTTTACTAACATTCAGACCTAAAGGAACATGATGGACAACATCTTCTGGATCAGTGGAGCATATTTTACCTTCTGCAACTTCTAGTCCAGAGTTATTGCAATCCAACAAGATGCATCTCTTCCTTCCACCGTCACTGGTGTTCACACTGGTATTTGCACTCTTGAAAACATAGAACAGAGTTCATTAAGGACATACAACAAACCCATTGACAACAGATATACAACAGAACCACTTAAACAATTTAAAACAAGATAAGCATTATGCTTTACTTTTGTTGTGTTTTTGTCAACAAATTTCCTTGCAGGTGTACTCACTATTTGTACTCTATCAATTGGCCATGCAATCTTTGTACCAAGGGCATCTCCAACAACAGAAAAGTCAGCGCTTGGTCTCCACAAATATGCTTCAGTCTTAAGCACAATATCAACCTGTATAATAACGGCATTTGGCCCCAATGGAATACCATTTACCATCTCTTTTGGGTCAGATGAACATAAAAAGCCCTCACCAATAAGATCGCCATTAATCCAATCAAATAGTTGGTATCTGTGAGATTGGTCATGAAAAGTATTATCCTACATGACAACACATGTTAAAAAATACCAGACTTAACGAATGTACATGTTTAATAAGCATCAGATTAAGTTATTATAAATTTTGTACAATTTACCTTGGGTTCATATGCATCTCATGAGACTTGATGACTTTCCATACCATCATCCAATATAACTTTGTCAGTTGGCCATGCAATCTTCACTCCAACAGCTTGGTTAAGTGTGACAATATCTGTTGTTGGCCTCCAAACTGCTGCTTCTGGGAGTATAACAGACTTGACAAGTATAGCTGCTGCATTATGACCAAGTCGAATACGACCAATCTTGTAGGAAGGATTGGCACAGCAAAATTATCCTTCACCAACCAGTATATCTTTGTTGTCAAACCAAGACAAAATCTGACACCTAACTCCTTCTTTGCTCGTATTACTAAATTCGGACTGAGAATGAACATCACCACTGTTTTTCTAACAAACAGAAAATGACATGTTCAATTATATATTTATAGTAACATCCACTGAAAATAGTAATTCTTACCTTATTTCCAACTAGGTCACGGACCATGTTCTTCAAATCTTGGACCTCGCTTTTCAGTTCTTCTATCTTAGAGTCTCTAGCTTGCATGAATGCTAGCTGTGTAGTAGTAATACCTCTACCCTTTCCTCTGACTCTTCCAGGTTTATCTTTTCCTAACACTTTACTCACATCATCTTCTCTTATATTGTCTCTCGAAGTGGAGCCCATTTATGATGTAAAACAAGAGATAGTATTATTAACAAAAGTGAACCTGCTTTGAGTACATACAATATTCTTATATATTTCTTACAATCGTATCAGCAAACTCAGGTTTCACAGGTCTACCATCAGCATGGGTGTGTCCTGCTATCCAAACCTTGCTCCTAGTGACCTTACTAGGATATGCAGTCTTTTGTTTCTATAAACCATACAAAGTACTAGTCAAAATTTAAATGAGGAATCATATCTAAATAAACAAATTAGATAAGTAAACACACCATTTCGTGAGCTAGTCGATACATTCCTTTACAGCTAGTTGTATGTGGAATCTGGTTCATCCTTAAAGTTCTAAACTTATTACTTCTCTCCTATAATATCAAACAATTTGATGAAGAAGTTTGATAAATTGCTATAAACACAATTCGATGACGAAGTTTCTAACCTTAAAAGCTGTGTTTTTCCTACTCTTAATCCATGAGTTCCATACTTGAACTGAATGGATATTGCTTGGTTTTAGTTCAAGTTTTTCTGTACTACTCTTTGCTTCATGAACTTGGGATAATAGTCTAGACTTTCCAGATCTCCATAAACAACCCATTTGTCTGAAAACAACATCCTTCTGTCATTCTTCTTGTAAATTAAACATTCCCTATATAGACAAGCATCAAATGTTATATGAAATACATGAAATATCATCAATTAAATAGGTAGCCTACATTAAACCTGAATCTCCTCCCAGAATGTGTATCTGGTCTGATCATCGAGCTTTTGCCAGTCTTCGAGTGTCACTGGAACAAGTTCTTGAACTAGAGCTCCAAGGAATGATGACAACGTAACAGAACCAGAACCTGTATGTTCACCAATTTTTGTGAAAGAAACTTCTACCTTATCTAGAGGATCTTTTGCCACTTTGCGCATTTTTTTGGGCCTCGTTTCTTATTTTTTTCCCTCCTGAATCAGGTGTTTGTGCTCCTTCTGAGTTCTGTGTAGTATGTGCACCTTGAGGATCCTTTGCCACTTCAGGCTGAGATTGTTTTATACCTTCATCAACTACCATAGCTACCTCCTCAACAATCTTATTAATACCTTCTTCACCACACTTCATAGTCCCGCTATCAGCTTCCTTACACACAGCTTCTTCATCTACGGTTTCCTCAGCTGCAGCTTCCTCATGTACAACTTCTTTAGGTACAGCTTTGTACAACTTCAGTAGCTTCAAAAAATTCGTTAGATACTCCTTCACAAGCTCCTTCAGTATCTCCATCTGCAACCCTTTCTACATCTTCTTCGACATTTTCACTCTCTCTATCTCCATCTACAACATCTTCAGAATGTTCCTCCACTTCTTTGTCAACAATCTCTACAATCTTTTTCTTCTTCTGTTTTGGGATCTTGTCTACTAGTTTCGCATCCAAGCCTTGTTGATGTGCAGATCTACGGATCATTCCACCACCCCCTCTCGTCTTGACCATTTTAATCCTGAAACACCAATCAATAAGTTAATACGTAATACCATAAAAGTAAACACAAATTAGAGTTGTTATTCTGCTACTATAACCCCTTCACAACCATCTCTAATATAGAAATTCTCATCATCTGAATGTTGATTCTCTAAGTCATCAACAAGTGGGATTGAATACGATGCACATTAGACTCCTCATTGGTCTCCAACTCATGATACCCTCTCGGTGGTGCTCTCAGAACAACATACAATGGAGATGAGTCCCTTTCTCTAGAATAAAGAACCTGTTTTGCCTGTGATGGTAAAATATATGGGTCTCAGGAATATGGTGATTGGTTCATGTGAAGGTTCACTAGTGTGAAGCCGTCTTCTTCCTTCACACTGTATCCTCTGTTAGCCCAAGTGCATTTGAATAATGGTACTGTAAACATACGGTAATCCAACAACAGTATCTCTTTCACCACTCCATAGTATGTAACTATGTCAGCCAATTGATTCCTGTCACGTGCTGTAGCTCTACACATACTGAAAGCTTCCTAAGTGACTCCACTATTCTGAGTCTTACGCTTAAGATCGTTTATGTGAAACCGACACCCATTTATGACAAATCCTTTAAATGTTTCTGCAGTATGTCTTGGTCCATATGCCAACCACCTTAACTTCATAGAATGTTCTGTTGAATTTGGAGGGATCTACAAGACAATTGCAAACCAATAGAGTTAGAAAGTATACTTAAAACTAATGCTTTGAGAGTTTTCATGTACCTGAAACTCAAGAAAATACTATTGGTTAAACACAACAACATTAATCAAAGTTAGTGATTGAGAAAAGAACAAATTACAAACCTCTCAAATGGATACATCCAACGGAAATGAACTGGGCCTCCTAAGCGTGCCTCTCTTGCTAGATGTAATGGAAGGTGGAACATAATATCAAATATTAAAGGTGGAAAGAATCGCTCAAACTGACACATTGTCTCAACAATCTCTGTTTCAAGAGTGATCAGTTTTTCAGGATCAATGACTCGCTGACACAATATATAGAAATAGTTGCATAGCCGAGTGACTGCATTCCTTGGTCCATTAGGAAGCAACCCTCGCAAAGCAACATGTAAGAGATTCTGGATGAGCACATGATGATCATGAGACTTCAAACTACCAATTGTAGGAGGATTTACAGATATAGCATTAGCAATGTTCCCACAATAACCATATGCCCCTCTAAATTTAGACAGCCTTTCACAAAATATTGTTTTTTCTTCTTTAGACAACCAGTAAGCTGCAGGTGGCAATAAGTTTGCTTACCACGTACCTGAGAGTGTAGATGTCTTCGAATGCCAATGTCGTCCAAGTCTTTTCTTGATTTCAATCCGTCTTTTGATTTAGTATTATTCATCAAAATAGACAGTACAACATCAGACACATTTTTTTCTACATGCATCACGTCTATATTGTTACGAACGGGCAAATCCTAACACAAGAAACAATATTAAAGTGTCAGTATACATATAGATGTTAATGTTAGAAACTAGTAAACTAGTAAATTTACTGAAAAATAAACAACCTTCCAATAAGGTAATTCAAAGAAGATGGACCTCTTTTTCCACCTCCATTGATCAGATGTCTCTACACATTCTTCATCTTGAACAGACTCATCCTCTAATAACTCATTTCGTTTTCGTTTTGCTTCTTTATCCAGAGGTTTCTCAAAATCGTTCTTGAAGTCTTTAAGTATTTCAAAAATTTCAGAACCTGTTTGAATCCTATTTGCAGTACCTTCTTCTATAGTGTTGTCAAACTATTCTTTCTTGCGTCTGTAAAGTTGACCAGGTCTAAGCCTCTTTTTGTTGCCCATACACACAAATTTTCGACTGTACTTCAGCCACATAAAGAGGTATCCTTACCACATACATTACATGCTTGCTTACCTTTTACTTTACAACTAGACAATGTACCTAATGCAGGATAGTCGCTGATACTCCATAAAAGCAATGCTCTAAGCGTGAAGCTCTGCTGCATAAATGAATCATAAACTTGAATGCCCTCATTCCACAAATCCTTGAGATCATCTATCAATGGTGCTAGATATACATCAATATTATTACTCGGAGTCGTTGGACTAGGTATCAGCATGGACAACATGATATTGTCAGCCTTCATACACAACAATGGAGACATGTTGTAATTTACTAACATTACAGGACAAGTACTGTACTTGATGTTCTGAATGGAAAACGGATTCATTCCATCAGTAGAAAGACCAAGACGAAGATTTCTCGGATCAGCTGCAAAGTCTGACTATCTATTGTTCACCTGAGCCCACGTTATAGAATCAACCGGGTGTTGCATTTTACCATCTTCACTTCTGTTGTTAGCATGCCATTGCAGCTCCTCAGCCATTGTCTTTGATCTAAACATTCTCCTTAGTCTGTCCTTTATTGGAAAATACCTAAGGACCTTTGCTGGAATCCCTTTTTTTTCTAATCCACTATGCTTATCTAATTTCCATCTCGAAGAACCACATCTTGGACAACTATCAATCAAATCAAACTGATTACGGTAAATAATATAGTCATTCTTGCACGCGTGAATAACATCATAACCAAACCCAAATACCTTTAGAAACTTCTTCATACCATCTGTAGATCTTGGCAGCACGCTGTCTTCAGGTAACATGTCATGAATTTTCACCAATAACTGATCAAAGTAGCTCTCAGACATACCACTTTTCACTTAATTCTATAGAGAGCCATAATTGCTGAAACCTTAGCGTGCTTTGAACAAGTAGAATACAAAGACGTCTCAACATCCCTCAGTTTCTTTGTAAAATCAGACTCTTCTACATTTTCATAATCTTCAGATTCTACTCCAATGTGATCGTTCATTTGATGTGGAATGTCTTCATCCGTAAAAAGAGCAGTCCTCATCAAATCAAAAGCCTCTGTATCTGATGTATTTTCAGACCTTTTCTCACCATGGAGACTCCAACACGAACTCCGCATATACTTCTTATCCATGCCATTAATAACTAAGTGCTCAATCACTAATTCTTTCAATTGATGACAAACGTTGCGGCAACTGATGCAGGGACATAAAATTTCACTCGGATTACCCAATCTCTTTGCAGATTCATTAACAAAATTTTTTGCATCTTCAACATACTCAAGGATAGCCCTATACATTAATTCAATAAACGAATTTGATATTACATTCCAAACAAAAGACTGAGAATACGAAGTTCATTTATCAGAATGAGTCGTACCTTGGTTGCCAAATCCATTCTTTATCCATATGAAACCAAATATGACTCCACACCAACGAATGCCAAATTGATAACATATTTAAATGATCAAAACTATGACAGACACTAACATAGTACACACGCAGAAAAAAAATTGAAAGTATAGAAGTAATAACAGCTTACACTTTAGAATCTCTCTACAAACAAGTAATAGTTGTATTCTCTGTTAATCTGCAAGGAAAAGGTATGAAACAAATTAATTAGCTACTTTGAATTTTTACAATCAACTCAATTACAATAAAATATGTTCTCAAAACCTTTAATCGTGACACAGATTCAAAGTAAAAACTCGAAATGTAAACCAAAACAGATATTCAGTACCTTAAATTGATGCTTCACCGTTATATTGATTTACACAGATATTGAAGAAGGAGACTAAAATCGAGGCTACTGATGAAGCAAAAATCCAACTCCGATTCAGAGAAGAAAACAAAGAACGATCGATTTTGAAGATAAAAGGAAGAGAATTTGATAACAGAATCGAGAAATTGATTTTTTTTGTGACAGAAAGGCGGAGAATACAGAGAGTTATCGAACCATAGCTAACACTTAAGATTTTTTTCAATTTTAGTTTTTTAGGCGTGGCCTAGCTTTAATAAAAATAAATTGCCGATTCAATCAATTATAGCGAGCAGAAAAACGTATATGCTATAAAATATTTTTATGTAACAAAAACATGAGCGCGTAACTAATAAAATTTTGCCGCTCAACATTGCATAGCGTTTAATGAAACAGAAACGCTATGAAACACTAAACTATAGCAAAGCAAGAAAAAGCGCCATCTTTTACTGCTATTAAAACCCACATTTCTTGTAGTGTATTATGTTATTATTTGTTTTCCAAAGCTTTTTGATTTGCTGAGTAGATATGAGTGTTGGAATTTTTTTGTAGGAATGTATTTGTTTTTAAAAGAGATTTATCAAGTAAAGTATACGGTATTAAGAGAAATATTAATTAATGATTGTAATATTTATGCTTCTTGTAACTTATGAAAGTTTTATTTATGCAGGGTAATTTAAAAAAAACATTCAATTTTTTTTTTTTGTCAACAAGTAACCATTGGATCTACAACAAGACCCAATCCATAGTCTAAGTTCTCCAAATAGAGCAGTATGAGATTTGAACCCACCACTTCATACCTAGCTAAATCAAGAACAAGTCAATTGAGCTCCCGGTTTCTTGGCAAAAAAAATTCATTCAATTAGATATTTTTAATTATAGTAATCAATCAAATATAAAAGTGCAAATAAAGAGAGCAAGGTAGTCTAACAAGAGCTTTTAAGAAATTTTAATACGTTGGCTAGTTAGCTTCGGATCAATAGATTCTCCGGTGAGTTGTTATTCAGCCTTCCTTTAATTCTTTGTTACTGACACCAAACTCTTAACATAAAAGATTTGACAATCCACGTTGAATTTCCGTTTGCAATGCAACCTGCATAGTTTATGTACCGAATGTTTCCAAAAAAATATATCTCTTTCCATCACTAAAACCGTCAAGCACAAAACCGATATATCAGCTTTAAATATCTTCAGACTACTCTATAATTACTGTTGGTCGAGTAGGAAAAGAACACGAAAGTACCTGATCATGAACGCCGCATATAGACCACATACACCCAACATATCCACTCGGGTCACGACCATTGATCTCATACTACAACATATCAAAATCCATGACACATAAAGGAAACACAGTAGTACATGAAAAAGGTAAAGGATCAAAATAAGATAAGTTGGAACTTGAATGTAACATTATAATAATGCTTGTTTTATTTATGCAGGTAGTTTTTTTTCAATGTCTACACCCTTTTTCTCTCACAAGTGATTCTGAAAGACAAAAAAAGTAAAGTTTGATTCAAAATTTTAATGTTACTTAATAACAGAGCAATGGCAGAGAAGGGAAACAAAAAAAGAAACAATTGTAGAAGAAGAGAAGATTATTATCAATGGACCAAAAGCAGAAAAAAAACTGGCTTTATTTATTATTTGAGAAACATTCTTTTGATTCATATTTTATTAGAAAAAGGGTGTGATTGGTAATGGCTTTGGTTGTTTTAGAAAGCAAAAAAATTTTAAAAGCCTTAAAGCTATACCAATCATGTTTTAGGTTTATTTTTTTAGCTTTCATTGCTTTAGAAATCAATTTTTTTTATTTATGGAATGTTTTTGGCTGTAAAAAGCCAAAATTTATGAGCTTTACAAAAATAAAATCCTACAGCAGAAAAGTCTACAGCAAAAAAACCTACAACTTAAATCATACAGCAAATAACTCAAAGTTACGGCTCTTACCAATCAGGCTCTAGATATGATTTCTAATAGTATATGTTTGACGACAGTATCTGAAAAATGGATGGTGACCAAAGACTTTACTTTCAGCAGGATATATCAATAAATGATAACTTTCCCTCGTATTCTCTATAAATATTTTCAGTATTCAAGCTGATCTTGAATGAGAATATCTGGGGAAGCCATTGCTGCCATAGCACGTCCCAAATGTATTCTTCAAAAAGTTCACTCCCAAAAAATATAGCAAATATTGTTGCGGGATTAATAATCTCACTGCAAGAAAGAATTCGTAAGAAATAACTGAGCAAATGACCAAATTCTATAGCAACAAGATCAAGATCCATGTGACGAAACTCCACGTTTCACACGGCGCAATTAATAAATAACCCATTGAAAAATAAAAAGAAACAACAGTAATGTTGATCATGACTTTTCACATGTGTCATAGACCTGAGATATTGCTAGCTCATTTGGCGCTTGATAGGACTCTCCCAATACCTGCATAAGAAGTTATGCTTTTGAAAAGCTCATTCAAAATTATTAAACTAAGAATAATGTAGATATCCTAAAACATGGAATACGGAAACAAGAATCATCTGTTTTTGACTAACCTATAAAAAGTTGAGTTATATTTGCTTGAAGGGAAGACAATGATCGCAGTTTCTCCATAGCAATCACACACCTAAATTGTAGTTTCTTCTAATGACCAACATGATGAAAACATAAATCCCTCGAAGCCAAGCATCAAGTAATTAAATTGAGCATCAAAGAAATCACAACACCACAACACAAATAAAAAATGTACTGAATTGTTTTTGTCAATGAAACCAATTCACAGGGGAGAGAAATACCAAACAATCTATTACAATCCAATAACTCAAATAGAACAAAGGTTTTTCAATTCATGATGTCACCTCTATTAATTAAACTCGGGCTTCATCTGTTTTATTAGTAGGAAACTTAAATCCAATAAAACCATTAAACAAAAATGGAGAATGAAAATAGAAAAGAAGAACATAGAACAATAAACATAAAAAAGAGATTTGTAAACAATTACAAAATTAATCAGGCGGCAACAGTTTAATCTTATGCTATGTTGGTTTTCTTTCTTTGTGATTTCAATGGGATAATTGTGTCAGTACGAAAATCTATTCTCCACTGAATCATGATTATTCCACATTAACTTTGTTTTAGCGACATCAAATTTTCTAGTTTTTAGGATTCTAAAGAGAAAAAAATATGAGAACTATATCATCAATTACCAGGGACTCAATCATCATTATCTAGAAGTTAAAAAATGACCGAGAGTAAAAAACAAATCACCTGCTTCTTCAACGAGAAATGGTTGAGATCGATTCGACTCATCTTCAGAGTTTTCAACATTGGAAGAGTTAATTGGCTCAATTAAGAGTTCCACGCCCCTCAAGAACTTGAGTTTAAAATTGGAGAAGATGGGTCGAGAAGGGTTATGTCGCATGTCCAAAAAGTTAATTTATCTGTTATTACAAATTGAAACAGGAAGTAAGGGACATCAATATAGAGATATCGATTTTATTATCTAATCTCCAGAATTCTTTCCACCATTGTAAATAAAAAAGCTTGCAAAACCAAAAATCACCTCTTTCTTGAGAAGGAATCACTGCTTCAGCGAATGTCTAAGTTTACTTAAAGCTTTAAGTGCTTTTTTATTGTTTTCTCTCATTCTTAGAAACTCATCAAAATCTGACCTCCTTTCTCTTCTCTCATCATTACTCGAACACCCTTCAAAACCTTAAAACCCCAAATCTAAATATCAAAATATAACCGATAAATATCCAAATCAAAATCTCACCAAAACATATTTCTTGTTAAACTCAATTTACAATTCGAAATCTATAACTAAATTCTCCAGAATTGAGTAATTTATCAAACCGCAAAATTAGGGAAAAGGACAAAAGTTTACTCACAAGGCCTCGTGAATCGGTTAAGAGGGCCAGACATGAGGAATCAGCTATATTCATAAAGATCATGATGAATCCAAGAATTAAGGAACTCGAAATCACGCAGTTGAGAAAGGGAGAGGATGAAAGATCACGTGAAGTGATAAAGAAGCTGATGTGGCAAAGCTTATTCAAATGATAGTGCTGAGGTGGCGTTGTGTGATTCGCTGGACTAAAAGGCTTGTGTGCAGCAGAGGGATTGCACCAAAATGGAAAGACAAGAGTCTGCAGCAAAAGAAAGGAAGAGCTGACCTTACCCGAATGCGTTCTGCAGCAGCGAAACAGGAGGGAAGCAGGAGGTCAACTCTGATG